>QNGE01004234.1:0-34648 GCA_008508345.1 Paragonimus westermani
GCAACTTAGGTAGCGGGTCCGTCAATGAAAAGCTCTTACAAAGGGGAATTCAGTAGCACTTCAACCCACCGTATGCTAGTCATCGGGGTAGGGTATGGGAGCGATTGATATGATCTGTCATCTATTTTGAACGCAATCTGCCGACAGCAACGAACCGATCACAAAACCTTTCTAACTTCATTGGCTGAAGTAGAGCGTATTTTGAACAACAAACCATTGATTCCTGTTGCGGCAGACGGTCCTGACAACATCACTCTAACCCCGAATGGCTTACTTTTCTTGAAGAGCAATACAGGGCTGGTCCGAGAATGCAATCAGATAGGCAGGTACACTAGGTGTTGGAGACAAGTGAATAACATGGTAACTACCATTTGGAAAAGGTGGTCTCGAGAGTATGTGTCATCGTTGCCAGTGCGCCAGAAATGGTTGACAAGGCAACGTAACCTCCAGGTCGGTGACGTTGTTCCTGTTGTATCCGATGGCTGTCTAGGGATCAGTGGCCCCTGGAACAAGTTACGAAATGTGAAGTAGACGCGGACGAACTAGTCCGCACTGCAGAGGGTCGCACGAAGGCTGGTCTAATGAGGAGAGATATGAGGCGCCTCTGTTTGTTAGAGGGGTATGACTGTTACGGTTCGCGACGACTCCGACGTATGTCGTGTGGATAGTTATATTAAGTATAGATAGATAGGGTGCCAGGACTGTACAACATTACCAGCGGTCTGTCAGGTGCAGACGAATTTTGGTTGGCGGTGTAAATTTGTTGATCTACGAACTGAGAAAATTTGTTCCCATCGTTTGCATTTCCCATTTTTCCCACTAACATGACACTTGTTACCACTACCTCACCCACCTCATTTTGTTTTATTGAACCAATGTGTCATTAAATATCCGCGGCGCGAGTGGCCATTCTTGTCCTGGTCTGCTGGCTTGTGTGTTCACATTTGTCCTTGTTGGTCCTTTTGAGAAGCCGTTAATTTTACTGGACGAGACTATCGTCGCGAACGATCGAGGTTTGCCTTTTGTAATTATTGATGCATTTCGTTAATAGTACCGTAGAAATTGTTGGATCCAATCTTGTTCTCATTTTGGGGATCCGTTTGTTGGGCTACGCGTAACTCAACGATCAGACGTGAATTGTTGCACTTGTACTTGGAGCGTTCAAGTCACATAATACTCATCATCTACGATTCTGTCGGGGAGTATTCTTACGAGACTGGCTTTCAGCATTTTGGTGGATATTCTTAAAAGTGAAGATCTGCCGGGAAATATACCCTCAAGTGAAAGCCAAATAACAGCCTAGGTTAAGCTGTTTCTGCGCGGTTTACCTGAATGAATATCACGCGATCTCCATGGAGTTATGAATAAGACAGGAAAGTAAACATAATTACCTTCAAAATATCGTTGATGGTGCACTTAGGCATATACTCTTCATTTATGCGCCGTTCTGTATAAGCCCCAGATAGGAAAACCGCATCGCTTCCGCGGCAACTCGGGGTTTCTTACGTTGGTTCTAAAATGAGACGCAAGACGCCCCATTCTTTTTCTTTCTACGCCCCACGTATTTTTTGTTGTTCTGATAAGCAGTCTCTGCAATCAGTTTGTTACGCCGATTTCGGGTTTCACCGTAACCACCAGGGAATGGATATGGTTACTCGCTCACTCAATTTCTGGGTAATTTAAAATCAACCGGTGCTCTGAACCGATTTTTGGATACGTAGCTTCTTCCTCGCTTTGTAACTTGTTCAGATGCTGGGGAATCCTGCAAGATGTGAAATGCTGCTGAGTAATATCCGCGGACTGAGCCTGAAGTGTTATCTGTTGTCTTCGCCAGCCGTCATTATTCCTCACGTTGAGGATCTGTTCTGCGAAGCCTACTCTGAAGAAGTGTGTGTATTAAATCACCACTTCAAGCAGATACAAATCAGGAGGCTCAAGTCACAACTAGCACACGCCATTTCTTTGGCCCGTTACTCGTTCGGTAGCCACGCGCTGGACGAGCTCAACAGCTAATGTGTCTTTCTTCAGGCCGGTAAACACGACCTAATTAGAATACTCGAGGAGCGATCTTATGCAAACTCCGAATAGCGTTTGATTCTTTTTCTTGCCTATCCGGGGGAAAGTGCGCTCAGTCATCCTCGGAGCGGCAAATCCCATTATGCCGCCATCTCGTGGCAATACGCAAGGGATAAGTTAAACGGCAGCCAGATGCTCAGATCTTTCGTCAAATCCATTTGCATGATACCTACTCCGCTGAAAGCACGATTAATCACGAAGACATTGCCAGAATCTTCATCAAGCGGCATATGAGCACACTTATTGTCAGCTGGTGGAAGGCTCCAACCGTCTGACCAGCACTTAGTTGCCTCATAATCAATCTGTAGTGCGCTAGGATGAGCGGCATCCCAGATTTTGAACTCCTTAGCGTATAAAACGGCGGAGTTGGAAATATTTTCCGGAAGACCGTTGATGTAAACTGGAAATAAACTGGGATAGAGCACTGTCCCTTGGGGGGCTCCCATAGAAATGATCCGGTTTTAGCTCTAAAGGTTCGATTAACGGGAAGAAGCAGCCCAGCGAATGATTTTTCCAGGGGGCCGTGTGGGACACAGTCAGAAGCCTTGGCGAAATCAAAAAGGTTAGCATCTAGGTTGAAAACATTACCCTTGGCCTCCGTCAGACTAACCACGAAAATCAGCACACTTTTCATGCATGACAGATTAAAAGCGAAGACACACTGGGCAGAGGAAAAAAGATGGTTCGGTGATGAGTGGCTGAGAATGGCACGCTTTACTAAGCGCTACATTATCTTGCATGCACTGCCTGTAAGGATGACTGGTCGATAAATAGCCAGGGATGGGCGCGACTGTCGTCTCTTTCAATGTACCAGGGAGAATGTGAGTCTGTGGTGTCCGTCTAAACAGCTTATGGAAGGGTTCTGTTAGACTAGAGGCTACCTATTTGAAAATTCTGTCACAGGGCTTGTCAGGACCCACTGCATTGTATGAATTAACCTCGAACAACTGGTCTTCACCATCTAGCGCAAAAACTCGGCACGCAGTTGTCGGAAGTTCTGCACTAGCAACATAAGGTGGCAATTTGGAGGTGCAACCAAATAGGCTGCCGATTAGTATTGAATAACTCAGCCACAGTTAGGGAGTCAGATGAAGTCTGCTTGTCGGCAGTCGCAAAACCGAGCGAAAGGTTTGTTCTGCCTTAATCGTCGAATGTGATTAACCTGGAAGTTTTGTTTTCGGAGGCTGTGCGGCAGGTCTCTTCTTGTATGGGTTTGGTGTGCTCATGGAATCTCCGCCAAAACCTCTTTCGAAAAAATGTGAAGTGCGCATGGGTTCTCCGAGCATTCCGTAAGCAAATGCTTTGCGAATGAATAGGAGAGGCCATCAACTGGAAAACGTACTCATGGCGAGAGTGCTGGTCAAAATGAGGAAATGCAGTTTGTGCGGTACAAATAAGTAATCCGCCTTCTAAGCTGTGCTTTGGAGCGCACGATAGTTCCGGTCCACTAAGCCATAATCAAGAATAAGTGAACCCGAGTAACTTCTCCTGCAGCATGCATCAGCTGATTGGTATTTCTGTCATCATGTTTCATCATTTCTAAAAGTAACATTTCTTCGACCGCCATCTACTTGAAATCCAGCAGTCGATACGGATTGGGGATAACATTTAAATGGATGACTTATCGAGAAACTACTTGTATATTCGCTGTATGCGTAACGTGGACTGAAAGTACAATTCTATATTTAACCCACAGATTTCCCAAAATTGAACGTTTCTGTGAGACGTAAATATGTTCCACCATGGAAATTCCAATGAAAGTAATTTCGCAGCGCAAAATATTTCACGATGGCTGACATGATGTTTCAATCGGAAAAAATGCGGAACATTTTTTTAACAGACGTGAGAATATCGGCGACGTGTCAGGCACGACAGGTTTTTCCCTCATTACAATAGAACCGCTGCATTGGGAGAAGTCGATATATTTCTCCTGAAATGTGTATTTTATTGTTTCTTATAGAAAGAAGTTTCCGATATGTCTCGACCTTGGGATACCATTCCGGCGAACTACGATTCTGCTTACATTCCGCATCATTTCTTCATCCACGAGCATTCATTTTGTTCCCACACAAGCATTAACCATTTTTTCAGGCGGCCACGCTTCTGTTACACCACTTCCCGTTACTGAACGGTGTCAAGACGTCTACTGCTTTGTACGGACGCAAACTGTCCAGTTCCGAGGATTTTCCACATTCCTGTCAGAAACACTTGATTCGCTTTTATACTACTTCACTTCGTACTGATTGTTGATCCCGGACGTCTAGTGGTTGTTCGAGTAACACAGCCATCTCGCAATGTCTATCAATATGCTGGACCCACGATAGTCGCATGTGTAAGTGACGAGCGCGCGCGCGTTTCGACAAGGGCAAGTAATTACTGCGTGAATAGTTAAGTTGAAGTTTCTCTTATAATCGTTATCGTTGACACTACTATTTCATATTATCTGGTTACATTCCACTCACGTTCAAGTCTACCCGGAAATATAATTATAGTTACAGATCATGGTGACCAAAATCACCCGTTATACGAGATCCGCTGGTGACAAAGCCGCAATGTCGAGCTCTAAAGTCAATGTTGATCGTCTTAAAGGCAAAGGTTCTAGGTCCAGAACTTATGTGGGCTCTCCTTAGGTTACTGACTTTGAAGAGGGTGAAGATAATCCGGTGGTTCTCACCCCTCAGACTAGAAACTGTTCCGTTCCTGTGGATAGTGCATTGGCTGATTCATTTGTTAAGGTATCTAAGCTAGAAACAGAGCTCGCCCAGTTAAGGGCAAGTCGCACTGCACTTGATTCCCTGAAATTGCATATTGTCTCTTTGTCTTACATTTTCAAAGTGCCCGAAAACCCAAGGATGGATAACATTCGGAGCGCAAGTTTGTTCATCAATACATTAGTAACAGAAATAACAAAACGGATGCGTTGCTCAAACAGTGCCATCGTATTCAATGTACCAGATAAGTTGCACCTAGAAAGCCTTAAGAGGATACTCTATAAGGTTACCGGAATAGACGCAACATCATATATCTGCATCCGTCTTCTAAGGAAAACACAAAAGTTCTGCTGCCCGCCATTATTCATATTCCATAGCGAGGCAATTACAAAACAGCTCACACAGAGCTATGACCTTATTAAGTCTAAAACCTCGTGTAAACTTTTAAAAAATTATGGAGGACAGATAGCCCCTCGAAAGAGAATGTCAAAAACTTTTACTGGGCAGGACTTCCGTGTTCGTCTCTAACCATGTGATCCAGCATGCATCGAGACAGGGTACAACGATATCCAAAGATGCTATACTGGGTTCCAAAGATCGCGCAGTATCGCTCTGTTGCACCATGCCCGAATGCACCAGCGATCCTACTAACATTGCTAACGCCATCAAACAGAACAAATTCGCTGACCTAATTGACCTAACAGTCGATATTGACAGTTTTCACAGCGTGCCGGGCGTTGGGGGTACCTCCGTCAAGGAATCAACTGGCAAAAGAGGGCACACGAATGACTCTGTCCATATAGAAATCAACGGAGCGTCTAGACCGCAACCTATCTGCGAGGAAACCGGCTCAAATCAGACAGGACACCGGCAGTCTATCAATCGAAGACAAGTCGGTGTCTCAACTTTGAACCAATCCCGTAGGAAACCACAAATCGACCACCAATGGGGTGCCAGTGCTAACAAACCCTCTCAAAATCACTGCCCTATGGGTCGACCAAGGTTTCCTCCCATGCACCATGAGGGAATAAACAGGTAAGAAAACGCAAACCCGTACCTGGCGATTAAAAAGACGCGTCTCATACCAACTCCAAAATTCAGGCCCCTGCCCAGT
This sequence comes from Paragonimus westermani, assembly GCA_008508345.1. NCBI lineage: Eukaryota > Metazoa > Platyhelminthes > Trematoda > Plagiorchiida > Troglotrematidae > Paragonimus > Paragonimus westermani. The sequence goes on from QNGE01004234.1 coordinate 5,902, forward strand.
GACAGCAGATTTTCGCGTGATGCATCTATTCAGGTAAGGCTAATCCGGAGCCTCTCTTAAGGTGTTTACCCTATTTTCAACACACCTTTCAATACGGATAGACCCTACACTTCGAATGCTCGCTTAAACGCAACCTGCGATCTCTTCGTTAACAGAGAGCAGGCGGGCATGACCAATTCACCTCAGCCTTACCCTTTTTCAGCGAGACATACCTTTCAAACCTCCTTTATCAACTCCACTACCCAACCATAACTTACTGGCACTTTTTCAACAATTCCTGTCTTGGACTCAAACGCAAGTGACACCAAATCATTTACTAATGAGCTCACTATAAAGATACCAGACCAAGCAATGTCACCAGAGTCTTTTATTCACAAAGATATTTCTGTTTCAGACATTTTTAAAGGTATAAATGATGCCGAACAAGAAAAATGCACTAAGTTTGTTGCGGTTCAATGCACGTTCGCTAATTATTAAGATGCATATCTTTAGATCCTTTATCTTCTTAGATAATCCTTATATAATTCTAATCACTGGAGCTTGGTGCACCCCTGAGACTCCACACACTACTAAACCTTATAGGTTATCATGTTTCGTAGAAATCGTGTTGTAGGACGAAGCGGAGGATGTTTAATCTGATGAGTAGTCGGGGATTTGGTTTACTTCCAATTTGACCAACACTTACATTTGACTGCAGCGTTCGCATTCACATAGATTTTCCAGCCAGCCTCTTTCGAAAAGAAGCACTAGACTCGAGTTTCGCTCTCATTAGAGCTCGTCAGTATTGCGTATCCTTTCCTCAGCCGGGATTTGAACTCCGGCGATTAAAATCATGGGGCAATCGTGTTAACCACTGCGCCATTCACCTAACCTTAGGCACGACCGAATTATGGAATTTGGACGCTCAACCACTCTCGCTTGTGAGCAATGATCAGGTTGCCCGATCGTCTCGAGAGGAGACACAGTAATTATCCTGTTAACTTCAATCGATAACCCCGCGATTAAGACTTCCGAGACAGTTTGAGATCACAGAACTCATTAAATCTGCAAGGCGATATTTTGGATTACTGATGAATAATCGGGGATTTGGTTTATTTCCAATCTGACCAACACTCACATGCGTACGAATTCTAACAAACCGAGTGGAGCGGTAATATCCGTATTGGTTGGTTTCGCGTACTCGGTAGGCCGTTAATCTCTTTGTAATCTGTGAGGCGAAAATTTTTTAAGTTGACGAAGTTTTTATAATTTTGTGACGTGTTTCATTTCGTGAAATCGTTGAATTCTGTTGGTGGAAATGTTTTGTTTTAATCTCTTAGAGGAGTGAGCAGACGGTGTGCGATAGTCCAGCAACATGGCGACCAACGAAAACATAAATAAAAGTTGCATTTCAAGTCATTTCGGAGAAATGATGGTCAAAGCTAATAAAGACTGATTCCACTAACGTAATAGGACATGCGCCTCTTGAATTTTGGAAACAATTAAGCAACAAAACGTGATTATATTTCCGGCGGCTTAACCGTCGTTGGATCATGAGGATTAAGCTTTTTACAGAACTGCAAACGTGAGATACACCAGTACAGATATTGCAACGTAGGAATATGCGCAAAAACTGCGCGAATAATCGGTATTTTTTAGTTATATTCTGCAATCCTATAGGCATATTATAGCCATCCACCGATACCACGGTTATAAACGTTTCATGGAGGCAAGACGTATGCTCTAATGCGGACACTGTGACCTGCTAAACAAACGACATCGAGAAGCACTTCCTACTTGAAAGCTTATGAAGGTTCCGCGCAACTGTCCTTGGTTACGAGTGGAGGCAAGCAATACCCCGTGCTTAAACACATAAGGTTGCTCCATCCGTTTGTCCTAGATTACGAGTGTAAGCAAAGTGTACTCTATGCCGAAACATTTATGATTGATCCATCCATTTTTCCTAACTCACGTGTGAAGGCAAACCATACCGTATGCTGAAACACCCTTAAACACACGTGGAAGAGTGAAGTCACTTAGAACGAACAATTGGGGTAATCAACATGAAAGATCTATTTGAAGTATGTGAAAAACGGCACACGTTACCATCATCTTCCTTCAGCACAGAATGTAGTCGTTGGTTTGCATGCCCTTTGAACACAATCGGCAGAAAAATACGCGTCAAAAAGCGCGAAATCAGAGTCAGTATGCGGGCGAATTGTGATTGGCTGCATGTCACCATCTACGCACGTCTGCTGCTCGATGTCGCTGAGATGACGAATCAAGGTGTTGTAATCTCACCGTGCGAGGCTAGGAATCGCAGGGTGGCGGGGACTGTTTGATATGTGTGGGCTGTCGATTGGATGCATCCGTTGGACCATATGGCGTAGTTGTGGCCGGAGCCGAATGACGCATTCAGTCGTGGGTGGGTAAATGTGCTGACGCAGACTGCTTCTAATCAGTACATAGAGTCGTTGTTGGCAAGCCTCGAGGCTTTTATTACGGGGGTGAGCTGGGGTTTGTGTGTTCACCGTATTTGGGACGTGACTTTCCGAGCACCACTCTATTACTACTACACTAAGTTGTGTGAGAGCAAAGATGGGAGTATGAATAAGTAGAAATAATTGTGTATGTTGTGTCTTTGAAAATGTTCCCCAAATAGTGAGCCAGGTTGGTGTGCATTGGCTGCGTTCATTACAGCGCTGTGACCCTTAAACTACTTGATCGGGCGTTCTCATATTGATGGTGTTGTAAGACAGTGTGGTCAACTGTAGTTTACATTCACCTACCTATTGTTCACTACAACAAGCTGAGAATGCGCCAAAGTCGACGACCGAACAAGAATTCAATACACCTGCCATCGAAGATGACTGTCAACCGTTGGAAGCGGCGATGCATATCAACAGTGGACTCCACTGATTGATATGACGGTGGTATCCTTAGGACAATACATAGGAAAAGTAAGTGTTTTTCCATGTTCTTCAAGTGACGTTTTTCTCAACGACGCAGGTACTAGCGGTTGGTCAACCGCAGGAGAATGTGCAGCAGTCTTCAAAATGATAGAAGGTTCGAAAGAGTGGGTCTCAGAATATGAGATTCCAAGAAGAGCGGTTACAGCACTCTTACGAATGATCGATCCTTTGGCGAGAGCTATGTTAACTGATGTCCGTTCTTTGGTGAGTACGCCCCGTGATTGTCCTTCAAAATCAATATGTGGTGGACAGTATGCTCATTTTGGTTTGCAAACTGCGTTGTTACGCATGCCGCATGATACATCACTGATGAATGCTGATGAAGTTGTCATCCAATCCCACATCGATGGTGTTAGACCTTTTAAGTCGTCAAGGCTGCACTTGTGGCTTATACTTTGCAGATTAGTTATGCCCTTGACAACTATCCCCTTCATAGTTAGCGTATTTTCTGGTCGCAGCAAACCTTGGAATGTGAACGAATATCTGTCTGACTTGGTAACTGAACTTTCTAATCTGATATCAGATGGCGTTACGGTCGGTAAACTTGGGCCCCAAAAAGCTGATTAACAGCAGCATTATTTGTGACTCACCAGCTAGAGCCTTTGTGAAACCAAAACCAATGCATATCGGGTATCCCACTTGTGACCGCTGTATGCAGAAAGGTGTCTACATTGACCATTGAGTTAACTATCCTTTAACAATCTGCCCCAGTCGTACAGACGATTTCTTCCGTTGTGTCAGGAAGCACAGAGAATCTCCGTTTGAAGCTCTGCCGTTGGATATGATACACCATTTTCCATACTACTATATGCAATCCGTTTGTCTTGGGGTAATGCGCAAGCTGGTGTCATTGTGGCTGGAATCCCAGTGTAACAAAGGCGTGCGTTTGGAGATGGACACGATTAAGGACGTGGATTCACGCATAATCGCATGCTCCCGTCTACTCAGATACGACTTCTCAAGGGTGTGCCGAGGATGGTTGGAGAGCCTGTGAGTTTAGGCAGTTCTTCTGTATATCGGACCATGGGTATTGAAGGGATCCACACCTCATGAAAATCACTCTAACTCTCGGGACTTATCCATTGGTATTTATGTGCTTTCTCATGCTGTCTTCTGCGGACCTTTACTTGAGTATGGAAATTCTTGCCTGCGTAAATTCGTTTACGAGTCCTTTCAAATATATGTAGCAGGGGAAATGACATACAATGCGCAATCACTTGTGCATTTGGCGTGTGACGCCAAACATCACGGCCAACTTGACAGGTTTTCAGCCTTCCCCTTCGAGTCGTACATGTACCACATCAAACGTATGCTGCACTCCCCATGCAATCCGGTAACTCAATTATACCACAGGTGGAAAGAAGAGTGTACTGTGGCTGAAGTGATTAAGGCTGATCGGTCACTGCGTGTTGAAGACCACAACAATGAATGCAAAATACGGAAGTTACCCCTCAAAGGTTCTTTTCCTTCAAACTCTAATCCCAATAATGTAATCATTGCACACAAACTGGACATTAACAATGTTGATGCCAACCAACCAATTCCTTTTGTGAATGTTTTGAGGTTAATGCTGACTTTTCGGTGCATGTTATCCCATCGTCTATGTTGTTCATATTTCAGATAAACGAAGTCAACGATCATGTGTACTGTCTATTTCTTTCCGACTTATTATGTAAATGTGTCCTTTTTGCCTCGCCATCATTTTCACTTGTTATTCCGCTTTTGCACACGTTTGACAAAACGCTAATAAACATAAACCAATAAGACGTGCTTGTGAACTTTTTACTCCGCTGACGTGACTAGTGTTACCTGAAACTGACGAAAACCTTTCTACTTCCAGATATGGATAGACCAAAGTGTTACTGCGTAGTTACAGTTGAGACCGACTACAACGAAGATGTTGCTGTTATCAGCAGCAGCTGGCTGGATGCTACTGAAAAACAGCGGCTTTTCCACGACTGCCTGGAACTGCGTATCGCAGATATGCACAGAAGCACTTGCAGCCGAGTACAAACGTTCCGAAGTTACCAGCAACCATACCGGTCACAACAAGTAATGGAAGCTATTATACAACAAACATAGCTGTATTTCATTGCAGTTGACTTTGAACATGCCAGGGAAATGGAAGTGCGTACACACCCGGTAACCTGCCTTCCGGCAGGAAAAATCACTAAGAATGATTTACAAGAGATCTTTAAATGTTAATAGCGTGTTTTGCACCTAATACAATTCCTCAGAGGTAGCTCACGTTAGCAATGTGCAAATGAACATATTACGGGCAACCACGGAACGGATGACTGCCGAAATCACGCGACTAGCGAATAAAAATACGCCGTGTTTGTTTTTACCCGTAACCTGAGTAGCACAGTTTGAAGAAGTTGATAGGAAAATGTTGCAATGCAAGTTTCAATCCGCTATGGTGCGTGGTGAGATCAGTGAACAGTTGAGTTTCTTTCAGGATGATTATTTCCAGGGTATCATTGCCCCCAGTGCTGCAGCTCTTCTTCGTAATATGATGGAACGATTGATGACAAGGGCGGTCGCTGCAAGAATGACCTATTCCGGGGCCCACAGCACGTTTGCATTCACAATCACAAAGCTAAAGGCATTTTTAATAGGTATGGTCTGCCCTATGCCTTTATTTCTTCACGTAACCAGGACCAGTACACGGCATGATGGAATATGCAACCAATCCTGACGGCGTGCTCAATGTATACTGTGAAGCGTGGTTACATTGCGCACGGAACGAGCGGTCCATTTCACAATCGTCCACACAAGACAGTGAGGACATCAACCTGGTAAGCTTGCGGTAACGTGGTGACATTCTTACTTCTGCAGGAAAAGAAATTGATTTTGTACCTTTGACAAAGCAGACGCTTTCAACCTGGATGCCCATTAACGTTTCGCCTTGAGAGCCGCAGTATAGTTCATATCCTGGAAAAAAGAAAATATCCCGTTAGTGATTTGATAAACAACGTCTGTATGATCGTATGTCTGGATATACATTATTTCAGTATCCATTTGTTGACAAGGAAGCAACCAAAACAGCAGCCATACCGAATTTCAAAAATAACATACAATAAGGCCGTTTTCACCTGACGGCCAATTTAAGCAAACATATGAGTCCGTGACACAGGTTTCGGCGATTTCGATTTCTACATCATGTACAAAGGTGATAAAGCGGAACGTGCCGTGAAATATTTTTTCCTCAAAATACCTGAATAAATCACGGTCTACGACTAGCACTCGAGTGTTGGGTATATCCTCATGTGCTATAGGTACCTAGTATTAGGCGCGGACGAGATCGATTTTTCTGAAGTCTGTTCTACCTGCAAGACTGGTAGTTAGATCGTGGACGTGCAGCATAGGGTACCTATCTGAAACAGTGGAACTGTTCAATCCACGATAATCTCCGCAAGGAAGCCAATCGTCTTCTGTCTTCTTTGGCAGCATGTGCAGAGGGGATGCCCACGGGGTATCGGAAGGGCGGATCATACTCATGTTCAGCATACGTTGGAACTCACCATGAGCGATGCGCAGTTTGTCTGGTGCCACTCTTCATGGTCGCCGAAAAACTGGCGAGCCTTTAGTTTTGATGCGATGTATCACGTCCATAATGACGCAGGTAGTTCGTTAGATGGGCGGGTCAACTCCGCGAATTCACGTAATACCGCTCGATATCCATGAAAAACGCTTGGTTCAGCAAGAAATGGGATGGGGACAGTCGTCGAAAAAGTGGTCCCTATAGCGGACATACTCGTTAGGGGATCTAGAAGCTTGTGGTGACCTGCGTCGACGACCAACCCAAAATGCTTTAAGAAGTCCATGCCCAAAATAGCATTTGGTACATCTGCTATAATGAACACCCAGTGAAAAACACGCCTCAGGCTCACATCCAACGTAAGGGAACGTGTGTCCAAAAGGTATGTTGGTGTTCCGTTGTCGGCCTGAGGCTTAAAGGGCGTTGATCGAGGTGTGTTCTCTTTTTTAGGGGTACAAAACTGACCTGAGAAAACGCTGACCATTAGAAAACGCAACCTGGAGTTTCTATCGTATATAGAATAATATGCGATCAGAAGTACGACTGCCAGCAACAGCTGTCGCCATTAGTTGATGGCACTTGCGTTTTCCGAGGCAGTCTGAAAAGTGCACGGCTTAATGCATTTCCGTGCCTTGGTTCCGAATATGTGACGGTACCAGAAGTGTCCCGTTCTTGAACGCAAACGGCTACGCCCCCTGGAAGCAAAGCGAGGGCGTGAAACCTTTGGAGCTTGTATTTCTAGACAAAGTTCTTCCACTTTTGCTGCCAAGTCGGTGGTTATGCTTTCTGTATGTGCCTCCACATGTTGCATTTTGCTGGAAAGGTGGTTGTTGACTGAGTCGGCCGATTCTACCAAATCATCCAAGGAACTCGTCGACAGGAGTTGCGAAATAACTGCCTACACAAAGTCGGCCAACCTCTGCATCCGAAGGTGGCGCACGAGTTTGTTATCGATCCTGTGGTTTTGTCCCACATGTCTCAACTTCCGAAGCGACCGAGGTGGAGTGAGGTCTCCTAGCAGAAGCTTGCTAAGGATCTGCTTAAGTCGTTTATCTTCTGATACGAAGACGCGTTCTGATAATGCGCTCCTCGGCGCGCCGTAGAGATTTCTATCAGGTGGTCTAATAACCGAATCTCTTACATAAGGTGCGACCAGAATTTGCAACGCGGTAGACAAATATGTGAACTTTGCAGTCTGGCTAACTGGCATCGCAGCTCAAGTTGCTCTAGCCAGTACTCTGAGTCGTCCGGAACATAATCAAAGACAAAATACTTCAAGGGTTTCCTCCCGCATGTACCTCGGTCAGCTCCGACTTGCGGACTGAGATATCTGACTGCGTTATTCAAATTTACACACAGGATTCTGAACAAATGTAAATGTTTGGAAACTAGCGGAACAGGGGCAAGAAATTTAAGGCTATGTGTAAATATGTATAAGCACACAAATAAGGGAGAAATAATTGAACCCGGCGTATATAGAGGTTGCAGTACACTATAGAAAACAGTAAGAGTAACTTATGCAACAGGCTCACCGATGTCGTGGGGCTAGTTTCCAAGTCAGTACGCTCTAGGTTTCCCCAGCCTTACGTTAACGTTAATCGGGAGTCGCTGGTAGAAGACGGCAAATCATGCGAACGAACTTTATCTGTTGATTTACACGCCGTTTACAAGCGGATTTGGGCGCAACAAATAAGGACGCTAGAGAGTTGGTTGTGAGAGAGCCTTGAGCACAACCGCACGGCAGCTGCCAGAGAGGAGGAATGTCGAGGGAAGTGCCAGTCGACCTTCAGAATTCAAGGAAGCCTCAGACCAGTTAGCGGCGTTCCCAACAGTAATATCCAAAACATTGTTATCCTAGTAAATGTAGCATACATTGGTAAAGATGGCGCGGATTCATTATACAGCTACCAGTAACATTGCGATACCTACGCCAACAAAGTAACTTTGATGCTAATGGTTTGTAGCGAATTTACATTCACAAGGTAATGTGAACCGACACGGTGACACTGGCAAGGCAACTCTCACATCGCAGAGGGTTTAGGATTTTGGGGACGTCAAAGGTGATCTCAATACGAACTGCCTGAAGATCACTGAGAGGCATATTTTTCAGCCAGTCACCACTTGATTTTCGGAATGCCAATAATCTCCCCTAGTGCAGAATAACATCCCAGTCAACATGGCAAACAAAGAAGTTATCTTCGGCGTGCAATTCAGACGCTTCAAATGCAATTTTCTCGTCCGTTCCCTCGGAAGTTGGGTCTCCATTCTTTTCATGGTGAAAGTCATTCAAAAGACTCAGCTAATTATGTGAACGCTTGCTGCATACTTCAAAGTTTTTCACAGCTCAATCAACTGAACGGAATGGCTATTAGTGTGAACGCACACCGCATTTTCAAACACCGGGTGGGGCAGCATTATGCGTATGTTGCCGGTGTAGTCAGGTGTCATCTCGACATCCTCATTTGCACACCACGCGAGCCGGAATTTTCGATTTGAACATTTTGAAAAATAATTGCGAAACGGGGATTTGCGCGGAAGTGACCGTTTTACTTCGGAGCAAAATTCAAGTCCAATTCCAGCGGGCGTCATGAATTCTCTGTCTTCTCTCAGCAGCAAGGTAGATTTGTTGAATTTTATAAGTGCAAGAAAACAGACAACATCGACACTTTCCGAATGTCCTACGAACTGGGCTGTACCGAAATCACTGAAATTACTCGTTACAACCGTTCCACACCAACATATTATGACACCAGTTTAACAATAACTGGAAAATCAATTAATACTAATCCACTGATCGTTTATCAGCTTTATAACCGGTCCTTTTCGGAGGCATCTTGGAGTGCTGCATCCAGTGTTTAAATGAGCTACATGCACTTCTTTGTCCTTGCAATATTTATCACCCTCAAAGTCTCACCGCGGTGGTGGTACTGTGATTTCGCGCTTTGTCGCTCCTCCTTTTCGTGTTCTGCTTCAATAGATAAATTGCGTTAGACCATGCAGGGCGCCCTTGGCTTTCGTTTACTCAATGGTTCACGACACATTGCTTGTCAAGTAAGTTGCTTCTCTACAATGGAGTGTTGTTCATACTCTGCAGAATACCCAGAATACCGCCCTGTTCGTGCGATGTCTTTCTCTTTCTCACAGACTTTTACAAGATTATTATTGGAATGACAAATGCCTACCTAACGAATCGGTGAGTGTTGTCCCTGTTTCATGTTCATAATCATTTGGTGTCGCTTTTTCCAGCGCCCGCTTGCACATCCGTCGCAGTAGGTCACTTGACCTCACTGATACTTACATGACAAATAATCCGATTCAGCTTATCTTTCACGTCTCGTAGTCTCTTGGTGTATCTAAAAGTTGAAGAACCCCAGCCTTCACCTTGCAAACTAGTACAAGTTGGGAAAGCCTTTCTAGACCAGTGACAAAGCGCTGGATGTGCATTTTCGGTAGTTAAAACGATCCTCGCGAATTAGCGAGGTACACCATTTTCTTAAGGCAGCGTGTATTTCCGGCCATCAACAAGTCTCAGTAAAAATCTCTGCTTTCCGGCATGTCGTTTTTCCGGAATAAGTTTATGTATGAGATGGCAGACTTGACAAGGAGGGTTATTTCACTTGGTTGCTGTCACTGATGTAAATTCACCAACGGCTTTGGAAATAGAGGTAGTGAGCTCAAAGAAGTAATTGGCATAGTGAAGAGGGGATAAGATTATCCGAAAAGTTTATGAAGTAGCTGCACAGTTCCTCCGAGTCGGTTTTGCGGACGTTTATACGATCACTGACCGCTGAGCAGAAAGCGGTCGTGCCTCAGATAAAGTCAGGTAAAATGACTACTTGGTCATTTAGTCCACTGGTTTCAAGGTTGTCAACCCTCAGCCCTTCGCCCATGGGTATGTTCCTTTCTCACCGGGTTATGACCAATACGCCACCGAGTGTAACCGGCTATATGCTCCGTGAAATCCACAGCTCTGACTGTTTGGAGAAGTCGTGATGGTATGGAATTTTTCTAGCCTGCGTATACGAAAACCAGAGAGTTACTTTCCGGTAATTTGAAGCCACCCTTTAAGAGGATACGAAAATAGCTTACGGTGGATGTACGGTCTAGCTGAGGTAATAAGGATTCATCGTCTGAATTGTTGAAAAATGAAAGAGGATTGAACATTTCAACCAGCCAACGAACAGGACCGTCTAGGTCAGTCGTACACCGAGCCGTTTTCAGGATCGCGGAAGGTGTTAAATTCTTATGAAGGAAGGCTTGGTATAAGTATGGACATGGAAAGCCGATTTCCTCTTCTAACTCCAGTATGTTCATCGCAAAGAATAACCTCAATTTCTAAGACGAGCTGAGAATAGAAAGTGCGGAGCAACGATCCTGTCAAAGCAGAAGTGTGGCGCTTTGTGGAATAACAAGGCCCATCTAATTTGTCGACCAGACTAATCGCATTTGTGCACATGAGCTTAACGGGGTTAACAGTGAGCCAGTGAGCATTATGGAATTATGTTTAAGGTACTTACTTTGCAGCAGAATGGTAGTGGCTGTCGCCTACACCCCCACAAGAGACCTCGTTAAATCCCAAATAGACACCACAAAGCGACTAGTCCATGTGCAGCGATCAACTCTTGATGAATTTTTTTCTTTGGTACGATCGGGGTGGAGCTAAGTATCACCAGGTTTAGGGCGAAGTCAATAACTAAGCCGCCTCAACGTATGCGATGCCATCTGCTGCGAGGTGAAAGTTTTAGAAGTCGCGGACGAGTTTCGCCCGGTTTACGACGCAGAGTGCGATGAATATGTTACACGCGAACGTTAGTTAGTTCAAATACAGCTGACAATGTCGTGCTCCGGGTTGTCGTTGAGGGAATCTGGGACATTTCTATTGATAACGCTGTGAGAGCGATCAACTCTGTTGAACATTGTGCATTCCTGAGTAACAACCTGTTGTTTTATCGTTTGCTCAGTGGTGGTGCACTGGTAGGTACATGGTAGTTTACTAACATTGGAGTGCTGCGAGTGTAGGAAATTTCTCTCGGACAGATTGTCCAGATTAAGTCATGTGAGAGGATCTGATGCATCTAGTGCACAAACCCCTGCAGCTGTAGAAGCTCGCTATGATAAGGCAGTCCCGATGGAATTTGATTTCTGTCAGTTCCATCAGTTATGTAGGCAATTGTCGCTGGATTCCACAACGATCGTTGAGAATGAGACTGTAAACATCACTTGATAGAATAGTCAAGAAAGTTGAGGGTGGGCCTTTTTTCTGAGAATGTCAAACGGATCTCCGCTTATTTGAAGTTGTGCTGACCTTGCCGTTGATGTAAACAGGACCCTATTTGTAAAGGCTTGTTCCGTTAACCACGAATCGTTTGCGCCGATTTGACAAGTGCGCTGGACACTCTGGGAAACCTTTCAGCTGCCCATAAACAACCGCGGTAAACAACGGAATTCGGCTAGTAGCGTTTCGGACGGTCCTCCATCGGAATCAGAAGTAGATGTAGAGCTTAAATTTTTGGAGCCTAACAGAACTGCAGGTCCAGCTTCTCCCTCCTTTTCTCCTTCGAAGTGGCTGATAGAGGTGGTTATAATTAACCTGAAGCTTCTGGATGAGCTACCCTCTAATCAGTACTTATCAGTAGTTCTTTCTTTTACAAGGGAACCCACAGCTTGTGTCACAACCACTGGGACATCCGTCCATTCTGTGGAGTCCGGGTTATTTTCCTGCTTCAGATTACGTCAGATAACGAAGTCCGGGGAAATCCAGACAATTGAGGACTCATGGGCCACATTCTCACAATTCGACGAGCGTTGACAGTCTTACAGGCAACCGACGATCGTGGTTTTCCTTGGACCTAACGATTTTCCTATCGGTTGCTCATAAAGTTCTGCAGAACTGTATCATCCACAAAAGAACCTGTTAATCTTGTGTTTATTGTGCAAACAGTATGGACGACTGCTGTGTGTTCACCATTTCCACTAGTATGGTTCTGCTTCTAAATTCCTGCTGACCCTTGTCATGAACGACTTTCTAGCAGACCTGTTTAAGGAATCTAAGGAACTTGGCAGTGAGTTTCTATTCGGCACACCGTTGACGAATGTGGAATATATAAATAACGGTCGTGCTTAACTCTACTATGGGAGTCACGCTGAACCATGTTAATTTGTGTAGAATGATCTGTGAACCTTCAAGTTGTTCCCATGACACTGGAATTTCACTCTTTCGTGTTCTCCATTGCGAGCAGTACTTTCGAAATTGTGGATATTTTCACACTGCAGCAGCACCATTTCGTTAGCTTGGGTTATTACTGATGAAATGTCATTCATTCACTCATTTATTCGTTTACAACGGGCTTTAGCCTACCTGGAGGGTTTTCTGATTGAGATCACCACTCACTTCAACAATGGCGTGGAATATACTAGAAAAATAGGTCATGACGTTACTTCATTTTACTCAAAGGTTAAAGACTAATTAAAGAAATCTAAGCGGAAAAACTAGAAATGGTTTGAGCGCAGGTACATCGGGTAAAGTTTTCAGCGAGGGGTTTGAGGATTCTTGTCAGACCAACGACACCTGTCCACCTTACTCAGTGGAGCAATCAGGGTCTTTGTGTTTCATGATCGTTTATTTACCCCGCCACCACGCTGGTTTGTTCAGTTGTTGGTGGGTTCACTACATAATGCCCAGTACGGTAAACGCCCAACTAGCATGCGGAGCACGTGACTCAACCGTCACAGGCTGCGTAACGCGATTAGTTGGTCAAGTGGTCGCACATACCGGACGTTTCGAAGTACGCGCCGACGAACGACCTCGTTTCTTACATGATTATCTCACTTGATATGAACTGATTAACGGAGAAGGCTGTCTGACTGCTAACGTGTGATTGATCGTGCGTGGTAGTTGTGGTCATTTCACTTCCAACGCAGCCCTTGGTCTTGCTATCCGAAATTGGCAGTGCATGCCCACGGTAAAGTTGGTGGCGTTTTGTTGTGCTCTGGAGCTCAGACATGTGATCCGCGTTGAATATGTTGTGTTTACGGCACAAGCCGTATACACCGCCGTTTGACCTGCAAAGCTGCATTCAGGCTGTATGTCGTTAAGATGCTAAAACCCAAACCTGCGGACACGGAGACTCGTCGAGTCCCGGCTGTATGTGCTGTGGTCTGATCGTCGGCGGCAAACGATGTATATGCCCCTGGATCTTGGGTAATTGCAATCCTATGTGATATTGACTTCGTCAACCCTCACTGTTCAAATAACTGTGCGGATAGGTCGTATTGTGGCTTTTGCATGCGCAGTTGCCTTCGCTGGTTCCTGTCTTTCTGAAGTAGGGGTTAGGATAATAGCACACTGCTACAACGTATGCATTTAGGAGACCCTGCGGCTCATGTCTCATCTGATTCATTCGCTCGCAACGGCCCTGAGCCGGACCAGGGCTGCCGCTCATCTTAACAGTGAGGTGGAATATCGTAAAGGAAGGCGTCACTGGAAGGGTTACTAAAACGTTGAAAAGCAGAATAACTGAAAGTTATATGAATGCAAATGCTCCATTGACTGCAACACAATGCCGTACTAGGTACTGTGTCTGGAGTTGTCATTAATCTAAACAGTGGCATGGAATAACTTACAGCAAGAAACATTGACGAAAGAAGATAAAAGTTATCAAAACAAGGTTAAGCGGGACAGATAGTGTGAGTGCAGCTACGCCACTAACTGATGTAAACTGCCATCTCGGATATTTCTTTCCAGCGATTTGAGCGATCACGAGGACCTTTGCCAGACCGGTGACACCATTCCTCCTACTGAGTGGAGCAGTCACGGTCTTCGTGTTTCATGATAGTCTTTTTACCTCGCCACCACGCTGGTTTGTTCAGCTGTTGGTGGGTTCACTACATAATGCCCAGTACGGTAAACGCCCAACTAGCATGCGGAGCACGTGACTCAACCGTCACAGGCTGCGTAACGCGATTAGTTGGTCAAGTGGTCGCACATACCGGACGTTTCGAAGTACGCGGCGGCGAACGACCTCGTTGCTTACATGATTATCTCACTTGATGTGAACTGATTAACGGAGACGGCGATGGTCAAACATAGCAAGTCTGTCTATACCGTCGTAAACAGGCTACGTTTCTGAACCACAGAGTGAGACGGAATGTGCACAAGCACTATATTCCTTTCCTTTCATCGACGGCCGCACATATTTTTGTTACCATGGCTCTCGGACTGTCGAAAGCAACTCGTGCCTTTACTGTCCTTTACTGTCTCACCAGTAATCTTACAAACTGACGAGATAGTGTTACCCAAGTATGTGAAACTGTTCACAGTCTCGAGTTGATTGCCTGCAACAAAGAACAGGAACGGGAAAGATCTAGTATTGAAGCAACACTGGGCTGTGAAGGTGTGGGGCGCATCCTACACATACCAGTCTGATCATTCATCTTGCTTAGTACGGTCTCCATATGTTGGAGTATTTAAGCAAGGTAGTGACATCTGCATACTGCAGGTCGGTCGACCCAGTGCCAGAAGAAAATTCAACACCCTAGCTCACTGGATTTGTTGAACGCACCGTTCGTGACAATGTTGAACAGCAGGGGTAAGGTTGGCACATTGGACGAACATCGGTAGAATTAATGTCCGTGGACGTTCACTCTGCTTGCATACGAGGATCTCAATAGATTTACATATTCTCGTGCATCCCTTTGCAAAGGACGCCTCGATAACTCCAGGGTCAGTTCTGTTTCCGACGGAGAACCGTCTGGAACGCAATACCTGACCGTTAGGATCCTATCGTCACGTCAGCGAGGACATCTTTTCCAGTTTGCACCGTCTGTGGCATCGAGAAGACGTCCGGATGTCGTTGAGAGGAATTTTTTGTAAAGCTTGTGTTCTATTTATTCTGTTGTGGGCCTTTAGAAGTACCTTGCTGCATCGCCGATGTATTCCGCCGAGAGTCGGAGCAGCCGCACCTCCGGCTTGATAATCCACCACAATATGTATACACAACCTTTTAAATTATTCTGTTCCACATTATTACACCAAAGTTTTTCCTCTTGATGTTTTTTGTCATTTCACACATTACACCTAGTAACTGTTAGGTAAGCCGGGGATCAGGCCACAATGTCATCTTGTCAGGCTCATAGCCATTATGGACGAATGAACGAATGAAGAAAACGTTAGGCTGATTAATTTTTTGGAAGTGGGTTCATTTTAATATGGAGCTGTAGGAGCCTTAGCTGTATTCGAAACATCTTTGGATGTTGGGGGATTGTTACAGTTTCTGGCTGCCTATTCCCATAGGGTTATCGTTCCCTTGCATTAGTCTCTTTCTTACATATATAGTCTTCTGGTATTCACTGTCCATACTATAATGAATTTCAACTGGAACTAAAATTCATCAGGATTGCATCGTAGCACATTTGTATTTGTGTTCAAACTTTATCACTACAAGACGGGTTAAAGGCTACGGGAAAATTACGGGATCTTAGCTGTCATCAGTTCTTCCAGCAACTTACGAATTGTAAGGTTTAATTCATTTCGGTTTTACGAAATTGCACACAAATCACTAGCCTCCAACAAATGGTTAGTCACTGGTGCCATATGCGTTTTGGGGTTTCATTGGGATTGTGAACAATAGCCTTTGTGTTCAGTCTTAAATTTCCTGTTGCTTCTTGTTATTTAGGTATCGAGATGTGTGTTGCCGTAAGCACCACTTATTGAGATCTGGGCGTATGCCTTTCTTCAATCATCTTTACTTTCCTAGGTTTGTGTTGTTTTAAGAAGAACGAATAACTTATCTCTGTTCGTAAACTGCTTCCTACTAAATTCTAACTGATTAATTTACTGCTGCTGCTCAGTTGGATTACAAAACGTGATTTACCGTTTTTCGATGATCATTGCTTGGTACACGACTGACTTTGCACTTGTCTTTTCGTTGAACCTTTTCAAATTTGCTGCAGAAATTCGAGAAGGTTCTAATTGCCAATCGGGGAGAAATTGCCTGCCGCGTCATCCAATCATGTAAACGTCAAGGAATTAAAACCGTGGCCGTGTATAGCGAAGCTGATGCAGTTTCTCGGTTTGTTAAAATGGCCGATGAATCCGTTTGCGTTGGTCCCGCCCCAAGTGCCCAGTCTTATTTGAACATGCCAGCCATTTTGGATGCCGTTAAGTCTACCGGGGCCCAAGCTGTTCATCCTGGCTATGGATTTTTATCGGAGAATACGGTGTTTGCTGCGGAGTTAGAGAAGATTGGCGTTGTATTTCTTGGACCCAATTCTAAGGCTATTAAAGCAATGGGTGACAAAATCGAGAGCAAACGTATTGCCACTAAAGCTAAAGTCAACGGTATCCCCGGATTTGATGGGGAGGTTGATGGCCCAGATGACGCTGCTAGAATCGCCCAGGAGATCGGTATGTTTTGCTTCAGTTTTAAGTTGCTCTGTTCTCAGTTTACGCGACAGCGAGCCTCTGCTTCCACTGTTTGCCTATGATTACGGCTGTTTCAAGTGGCTCAGAATCTGTCATGCTCATTTATCCATTAGAACAAATAGTTGGGATTGGGCCGTCGTTCGTGTTGCACATTTTGGCTCTATGGATGTGAATGTTGTGGTTGTGTGCGAAGTAGGGACAGCTAATGAAGCCTGTTAGTTTGAGTTCTTCGGAAACGTGCAGCTTTCGTTTGCAGCACGGTCGTTTGTTTGCTAGGAGCAGACATCGTTATGTGCAAATTATCTAACTTTAGACAGACGGAGTTTTATTAATTGAATTTTGTCCTTTCCACTTTGTTATCACTGTCGTCGTCATCATCATCATCATCATAGACAGCAGTAAATCAGTGATTCACATTGATGCTTAACTGCCAAACAACCATGATGAAGAACAGCAAATCCTGTGTAGGAGGAGAACAGGATAAAGAAGGGGACAGGGAGGAACTAACTATTAAAACTAGCTATGTCTATATTCAAACGTACAACGTCGAGGCGCCTACACCTTGCAAGCAAACAACTGGGTTGTGAGTGAAAGCAAGGCGTCATCAGCAAGACAGCTTCTTTACGGTACCTTGGCCACTTTTGAGAGGAAAGATGCGCAGTGCTTGTGTGCGATCTATGATGGCACGAGGAGGAGATTGAAAACTCGGTTGGTCTATTTTAAAAGTCTTGCTGTATGTTTGACCATAGTTGTTTCCCCTAGTGGATCCACGTTAATTAGGGTAGTCATGAGAACAGCCTACCGTGTGCCACCGAGTATTTAGGATAAAATTGGTCGGTTGACGAAAATATATGATGGTTGATGGTTGGACCGCTTATCTCTTGTGCGCAGTGGGCGTTTGCCGTAACAGGTATGCGTCTGAACTGCCAATAATTGAATAAAACAAAGTTATTAGGACAACGGTGTGGTTACGAATTACAAAGTCGCAAGCTGTTTTGTATTGTTAAAGTTGTTGTTCCACCTACTGGATTGGGGCCTTCGGGGCCACGAGACCCAGTTGTTAGACCGTTATCTTACGCGGTAGTTTCCTCTACTTGATGCTTCCATCTGCGTCAACGCTGACCTTTCCAGCTACGCCCTTCCGGCTTATTTCTACCAACGAGAAGTCACGGAGACGTCTAGTTGCTAATCAAAGAGGATTTTTAATGCGTGTGAATCCACTCTCGATCTTTGGATCAGTGACTTCGACCATCCTTACGGAAGCTGTACTTGAGCTGTTGGTATCCAGTTACTGTTATCTCTGCCCGTTAACTCGCATCACATAGACTGACTGCATGACCGACACAGGAGTTGACGTGTGCACATTTGTATACCGAGGTGGTGAAAATATACGGTATGCGTTCGCTGGAGCATGTGTTCCATATGCTGACGGATCCTGTGCCGCGCAGTGCATTGCTCGATTCTGCCACTGGTGACTAGAAAAGGCCGAAATGTGGCCAGGTTATTGTGTTCGCGGACTATAGAGCTTCGGCTGCGCCGCTCAGCGTGGTTGGTGGGTGCAGCCTGCCTTCGTTGATGAGTGCATCATCATCCATGCCGTTGGTTGAAAAAGCTTATGAAAATAACAGTGTGCCTTTCCGAATCAATGACGGCTGTGTATCCGTGAGATTGTTGACTTTTTTCTCTTCGTACATTTACATTGATTTTTACCGTTGTCAAGATTAGCCATAACACGAGCCTCATTCTCCATGGGTTCAGTTGAAGGCCGAGGGTTTATGCGTGCATATACACATATTCATCGTCCTCATTAAAAAGAATGGCAGCCCAAAACACTATGTTGTTTAATCATGTTCAGAGACATTCATGTATGTTTATACAGTTACCCATCGGCGTCAGCCATTAAGATATTTTTGTCGGCCACGGCTGTGTTTCTGTCCTGATCTGTCGTTCTCTCTTGATTAGTTGCATTGCATGTTACGACCAATCTCAAGATTTCTTTTAAACCGTACTGCTTGTTTCTGTTTTACTATACACGTAGGTTATCCAGTTATGATCAAAGCGTCGGCCGGTGGTGGGGGTAAAGGTATGCGCATTGCATGGAACGAAAAGGAGGCTCGTGAAGGCTATCGACTTTCTAAAGCCGAGGCAAAGGCCTCTTTTGGTGACGATCGAATGTTGATCGAGAAGTTTATCGACAACCCGCGTCACATCGAAATACAGGTGGATTACTCTGTTAAATTTTATTATGATGAGCATGTTATTCGCTCCTAAACTATTCTTGTCAATGAGTAATTTTCCTTTTGCTTTCCAGATACCTTAGACAGCCTGGTATGATCACATAAGATCTTTGATTTTATTCTGTATGCTTCCTTAAGAGGTAGCTAGTTCAGTTGTTTACACATCACAAAGCGTTTATCGCTTGTTTACATGTTTTCCTGTTAGTTTCACACTTCGTTCCAACGTTTTTATTGAAAGCTTTTGACACAGTGATTTGATTCATTCACAACTTTAATGTGTGTCTACTCCAGGTCCTCTGTGATCGACATGGCAATGCCATCTATCTGAACGAACGTGAGTGTTCCATTCAAAGACGTAACCAGAAGGTTATTGAGGAAGCTCCAAGCACCTTTCTGGACCCACCGACACGAAAGGCTATGGGTGAACAGGCGGTTTCGTTGGCGAAGGCAGTCGGATACGATTCGGCAGGTGAGCATTTTGGTATGATCAGTATTGTATATCTCTGCCACGGTGCCGATATCGATGATTAATCTTTTGGGTACATTCACACACGAAACGTAATCCATTCCGCACCGTTCTATTCTCCTCTGTTTATAAGTTTATCTAAGGTCCTATGGTCTGTTCGATGTCATCAAGCTGCCTAATGGTTAGTTAACTTCAACTATTGCATTCACAAACCTTCCTAAGTTTTTAGCCTCACTTCCAATTTCAGGCAAAATTTTTCAAAGTAGCCTATTGTTCCGGACGTCTACTTGAGAAATAGATCAAAACCGTAAAAATACCTATGCACTCATCCGGAATTATCGGTATAATAGAACACAGTATTTTGAAAACGTGCTCAGATATTCCTGTTTACTTGGGAGTGAGTGTGGTGTGGGGATTTTTTAAAATGGCTTCAAACAATCCATGTCTCACATAGCATTAGAATTTTCTCTCTCTGCCTACCCTTGAAGCATTTGAATAAACACAGTAATGGACGAAATCTGGAGTCTTTTGGGAACGGGTAACCAAATATTCTAGTTGATCTAATAACTAGGACTGTCAACCTCAACCTTGCTCTGACAATGCAACTGGGCCCTCAATGTCAAACTTGTAAACACATTAACTAGTTGCTTCTATCAAAAGCGTTCAGTGAATGTGAGCTCGAGAATGAACATTATGTTAAAGTAGTTCATGTTGTTCATCTTATCTTTTCACTCGAGCGTAGATCCGATCCTTTTCCCTGTCGGTCGTGATGCGTATTTTTACTTATTATTTTAGCGCACAACTTCTGAAAACAATACTTCGCCTGACATGATCGTAGTTGCGTTTATTTGTGTATTTCGGATTTTTTATACTTCGATTAACACCGTGAGTATGAACTTGTTTGTACTGTCCAAGGCCATGGACTGTTATTAACTGTTTGCTTTGGATGTTTAGATTGTATTTATATTACGCGATACTCGGATCAGATATTGTTCGGTTGACAATGCATTTGAGGTAACCGAGTATTATTCTGATATTAGTCTCGCTATCTCTTGAGCTATCAGGGAGACCTGGTGTGTTGTCGTTGCAGGCTTACTGCAATAATATTACTTATGCTTATCGGATCAAACTGGTCATTTTCCCACTTGATTTCAGGTACTGTGGAGTTCCTAGTCGACTCAAAACGAAATTTTTATTTCCTTGAAATGAATACTCGATTACAGGTCGAGCATCCTATTACTGAATGCACCACCGGTGTTGATATCGTACATCAAATGCTGCGTGTCGGGAAAGGTCACAAGTTGTTACTGTCACAGGTGAGCACACGCGCGCTCCGTAACCTTTATCCCTGATTGGATATTTTTCACCCAACCCCCTTTTTATTTTACGTTCGTTAATATTTTAAGGGTGGAGTCGACCGCTTTTACTTGTTTAACGCTCCCCATGTCCTACTCGTCACAATGCAACCGAATACGCTTCCGTGAGCTTCTAAGTGTCCCTACGTTGACCATCCGTAGGGTTTGGGCTATCGGGTCTCAGTTAGACTCGAGAGTGTGTGCCTTATTAGGCAGGGATGAAGTTTGGTTTGCCAGTCAAAACACAAGAGAATGGTAGATTAATTCACTAAGCAGAATTGTAGTCATTCTGCCTGGAGCCTTACTTCCGATAGTGAGTAACAACACAGCTTTCACTGCGTAAGTTTTATCTTCCTAACTACCCAAACGACTTAACGGTGGACCGTCTGTGTGTGAAAGTATTACACCATGGCCTCAAGCATTTTTGTTTTATTTTTCCTCATCAGACTGATATTCCCATTCATGGCTGGGCACTGGAGTGTCGCGTTTACGCCGAAGATCCTTACAAGGCTTTTGGTCTCCCTTCAATCGGACGTCTGCATTCTTACGTCGAGCCTGTGCACATTAAAAACGTTCGTTGTGACAGTGGCATCAGCGAGGGTTCCGAGATCTCCATCTTCTATGATCCGATGATTTGCAAACTGGTCACCTACGGACCGGATCGTAAATCGGCGCTGGACACCATGGCGAAGGCACTGGACAGCTATGTGATCAGAGGTGTAACCCACAACATCCCGTTGTTGCGAGATATCATCACAGAGGAACGATTTGTGTCCGGCAACTTTTCCACCAAATACCTGATGGAGACTTACCCTGAAGGCTTCAAGGGTACGACTGCTCACCCTTGTTGACTATGTTCTCACCAGTGTTGTGCTATTTAACAGGTCGTATGTTGACCCCAACTACGTATGTGTTAACACACTGTGTTCTGCAACTTTACGTTTGTGTTGCTGGTTAAATACTTCGTGCACCGATAGATAGGCCTATTTGCATTATATTCTCCATTGTCTTTAACAGGGTTAACATCACCATTTCCGCACTTCTTTAATAACAACCTGTTTACATTGACCATTCCAACGATCCCCACTCTGTAAGTTTAGTTTTGGCTATTGATTGGGTTGTTATTTTTGGCTGTCTGATTTGGATTCAACAAGTTGCACGTGAACGACATCTTATCAGTTGCATTTTCCCCTATCGAGAACACTTGTCAATGTCTTGAACTTGTTTGTAAACCATGCCCACGCAGATATTACATCGCTTGGAGATCCGTTTCATCTGTATGAATTGCTGCTTACGGTTTACGTTTGCTCGTTGATTCCACTTAGAATTTCAGTTTGTGCGTTTGCTAGGTTGTATGTCATCACCTGTGGGTTCTTTCCTTTACTGTTGCACCACCTTATTAACTGAACTCGATCAGCCATTTATGATTGATCTTCAAAGCAGTCAACCGTACAACACGTCTTTGGAAATATTTGAGCTTGACTTTTGCTAACAGCTGATCGCAGTCACCATCCGCTGAATGGTGGACAGCTGTTTTGACCTAGTGTGTGCTCATCAGCAGCACTCACAACCGAGAACTGAACCAATGATCCTTAACTGTCTATTTGAGTAGTAGTTCAAAATAGGTCAATACTGCTCTTAGTCATTTCGTTAGGACCGTTGTCGTTTACTGGAAAAGCTCTCTGTTTCGCCTTACTATCCGTGCAATGCTATGCTAATTAAATTCTTTTCCCTATAGGTATCACCACCTGCTCATAGGATAACTGGTGTACTCCTATAGTAACTGCCCCTTTGGAGATGTAGACAAATTCAAAAATATTTCTCCCCCCGTTATTATTCGTGTAGGTACCGCCCTTACTCCAAAGGAATTCAGTACTCTCGTGGCCGTTAGCTCCGCTGTACATGTGAAGAATGCTCTCCGGAATCAGAAGTGGCCGGACAAGTAAGTTTCATTTCCTTTTTTAGACGATACCTCTGTTTCATAATATTTTTCAATGCGCGTGATACTAATTCGTTCATTCTCATGGACAACCCAGCGAACGCGATTTGTCGGCTCTTGATCTTACTGTTTTCTAACTTTGTACGTATGTGTATTGAATCAAACTAATTGACTATTCAGTTCTTTTGCAATTTCGGCTGAACTTTGCTCTCTGGTTGGAAGGTTCGCTGGGAGACTTTTGGACAGAGTTGCATGTTCTTGTGTTCACTTGCCCACCAAGCCTACGTTCACTCAGACTTAGTATTATCAGCTCATGGCGATGTGAACGTTGAGGTTTTACCGGGAGTTTATCTTTTGAGACCGAGCTTCCGTGCGTGAACAATTACTCTTTCAGTCAGGGTTGAGTGTCTTCCTGTAATTATGATCTTTATTATTGTTTGGGATGAGGTCGAACTATAAAAAAATCATGGCTACGACTGGATTCGACAGAAACAGCATGCCCAAATGTGGCAAGTGCTTTGCCGGCTGAATTACAAAGCCATGCCGGGAGCTCAGAAATGTCACATTTGGACTCAGTTACCCAACTGCCCCATGGTCTCGTCTGGTAGGGCGCTTGCCGCATTTGGGCATCCTGTTTCCGTCACTGGTTCGAATTCAGTCGAAGCCCTGATTTTTCACAGTCCGGTCTCATCGAAACCATTAAGTCTTCCAAACTGTTATTTTTGTATCCAAATGTGTTTCTTAATTCTGGTCATTTATAGGATTGCCTTTGGAACACTAAAACCACTCAGCCGTGTCTAGTTCATGAAATCACCACAAACATTAGTCGTACGAAGTTAAAACTATCACTACTCTAAAGTTGCCGATTGATTTTCGTGTTCAAGAGTGTTTGAGAATTGAGCTTTTTAGTGAATTGGAAGCCTCTCATCCTCTCAAGCGATAGTCGAAATCGCATCAAAATCAGATCCGAATATTGGGGATGTGGTCTACTACTTACAATGACGCACAAATTGTTGTCAACTGGCGCTTTGGCCTTGTGGACCAAAAGTGATTCAGTCGGGTGCTCCACTTACTGTAGCGAACTTTCGTGCACGGTTCACATGGTGCAACACGTGTCACTGACTTTCTTTGTAAAAAGCATTCTGTTCTACGGCGTAGGTGATCACGTGTGTCCGCTAGCGTTCTGACCCGATTTTGATGCAGTTTTTATCGTTGTTGTGTTGATCATTTGCCCCACATAATGACTGAATTTTGTTTCCGTGTGGGAATTTTGTTGGTCTATCATGCATTTATGCACAACAGTAGAGTGAAACTTAAATCTGGCGCCTCATCTAGTCTTGTAGTAAAGATCAAAAGCACTCTAGTAATATTCGATTAACGTCTGTGAGGCATATCTTTGTGGTGAATGTGTGGGATAGACAAAATTGCCAGTTACACTTTTCTGGGGGAGGGGAGGCAGCACTTCTGGTTCGACCAATTTCTGCCAAATTTGACCACGGTGTTATTATTCAGCTGACAGAACCGTGTCGTTTAAAGCCAGGTTCTTATGTTTGCTGAGAGTGTTTGTTCTATTCTCACTATATGTTGAATAGATGGTTTCAGCTACTCCACTGTTATTGTGTCATGGGCTACAGCCGCAACTCCTCTCAGCCTTAAGTGGTACACATTCACCCCGTTGTAATTATTGGAGGCATTTAGACACTCTACTTGTTTTCAGATCCGGTTATTTTAAACATATATTTTGTGCTAATCACACACACTTTGTGTGAATACCTTTTGTTTCAGCGGCTTTATTGCCCACTCGTTATTTTGAAAGGTCTTTCAAGTGATTGCAAATATGTGTATAGAACAGCTGCAAGTTCCTCCCAAGGCATTGATGTTCCATCTGTTTCTTTATGTGACCATCCTTTGTTGACGCAAATCCATTTTAAATGCATCAGTTTGGAAACGTTTTTTCCCATATGAATTAGGTCTCCTCCTTCCGTTTCTCTCAGTTCTTCGTTAGAACTAGATCCTTTCTTTGATGTTCAGCATCAGCTAATCCCAAGTACCAATTACTTGTGTATTACTGTCTTTGATGATAGTGGTACCGCGGAATACGTAAACAAAATTCCGTCTGATATTCCCTCCTCACACCTTGAATTTCCTTGTTGTGTTATTACCTACGTTATTCCTTTTTTGATCTACTCGTTTTTGTTGTATGTACACCTGCAGAGCTTTACTGATATTTTGACGGAACCGAACTGTTCACTAGAGTGTTCTTCTGCTTTAGCATGAGTTTTTTTAACGGTTTTTGTTAAATTTGGTTTTCGCTGCGGTTGCTGAATTTGAGCGTATGACGATTTTTGCTATCAACCAATAACCGATCACGGCCAGTTAATATCGGTCATCCTGTTCATGCCTGATATGAAATAAACACGATTATCACGGTATGTATACGTTGGCTGAATCCATTTCATCGGACTGAATAAATGTGTTATATTTGTTATTGCTTACTTCCCCAATTGTGATTTTTACTGAATACCGTTCACTCACCCAGTGGCGGTCAAAGACCACGGTTTGGAGATCAGTTGGAATGCCGAAGAAGGACGTCTGCGTCACGGTTTCTCGACAGAGAGTTAGATGTACTAGTACGCGTGTAGAGGCTTAGAGATGAACAGTTCGACGATTGCATGAATGTTCCCACACAGAACGGTGTTGGTGATTCAGCCCACGCGTTATCCGCTTTTTGGTCAGCTGGAAAGCCCCGTCACTCGCTTTATTTATACATGAACTTGGAACCTTCACTATCATTGTTCGCCCAGGAATGATGGACATTTTAAGGTGATAATAATGTGATTGACCATTACAGTCCTGTTGGTTGGTTGGTCGTAAGGCAACCATATTGCTCTCTAGATTAAATTCATTGTGCGCATTGTTTACTTGGTTTCAAGCTGTGCAAAATAATTGAGATACAAGTTCCACCTCAGCGGAGTGACGACAGTAATTTTGTACGAAAATCGGCTGTTTAAGAGGCAGATTTTATTCTGCGGAAGTCAGTTAGGTAATCGTGAACTAAAAGCGTGTTTGCGTTCGTTAAAGTACAGCTGATTGAAGGAGTGAGCCGTGCCCCTTTTCTTGTCGGGTCCGGGCTGTCCAAGCGTTGTTAACTGCCCCTGACCGTTTGTTCCACTCAATATGTATGCTTCGTGTTGAGCTCTGGAGGTCATTGTGTACATGCTAGTGACTGACTGTTCTCAGTAACAGCCCACAAATGTTTTGTCTTCAGGCTTGATAACATCGCCAATAAAAATTCGTGTGAAGCGAGTTGATTACTTCAGAGACCCCATTTTGTAATGACAGTTGTGGTGAAGAGGTCGTGGCAAAGAAAGTTCATGCAATCAAGACTGAAACGTGATCGATAGTTGATGGGTCTTCTGATTGGTGGTTTTCCCGTTGATGAGTCCTTGGGTGAATCGATTGGCTAGGCCGCTATTCTAGCCGATGATCGAGAAATTGGTTTGTTTTAAGTCTAAATGTTTGTTGACCGAATGTCACTTCGGTGAATTCGCGTGTGCATTGCATTCGTACTGTGCCAAGCAACGTCAAGTTCTCCACGTATGAACAGTGAACACCAGTTCATTGTTCATACGCAATTTCACAGGTGACTTAATCGAGTCTGTTGATTGCATTTTGTGCCCATGTATCCCCGCATTCACTTTCTTTGCCTGTTCAAACTGGTATGTATTGGGTTATCTAGAGGGACTTTCGCAGATTGCATTTTGTATTCATTCAGTCAGAGTTTGTCCTTGATTTCTGTGAGCATATTTTCAACGATTTTTACTGTCATTCCGAGTAGAAATAGGACTCCCGACATCATCTTTGAAATGCGTGACTTTTGATGAGTTACCTCTCCAATGGCACACACAAAGTCCGGTAAGTAGGATTTGCGCAAGAGTGTGCTGAACAGGTGGTTTCCTTCCGTTTTTCTTAATTTCACGGAACTGTAGTGTTTTCCTGCTCGCCCGAACCGGAGCACGAAAACGGGAGGCACACCGATTCACCGGAACTTGGCAAAAGTTGATCGATAAGTACGTAAACCTAAAATGAACTCATGTTTCGATCTCAAACTGGAATTAGCGGATTAGCCAGTCGATCAGCACACCCCTTCATCAACGGGAACACCACCAATTAGGAGACTTATCAACTACCACTCACATACCAGTCCTGTTTTTTGCATTTACTGATGTCGGTTGAATAAGTTTGCAAAATTGCTCGCACAGCGACTTCTTTCTAATGCTGACCACGTATTTTATTGGCCACCAAAGTGTCCTTTCCAACCACTTTATTCAGTGGAATCTCGTGATGTGCTTTCAGTAGCCTAACCAGTTCACATCGACCGTAACCAGAAAATTCAATTTGGTCAAAATCAACTGTATATAAGTTAGCAACTGAGCTCAAAGTTGTCCCCTAGCGAGACTGGTGTGGTTTGAACTCATCCGTAATCGTCTTTCTGACTGACTGCCACGTAGAAGTTATTAAGGTGAATAGAAAGAACGTTATCTGATAGCTCCTCCCGAAGAAAAGATCTCAAATGTAGACTTGGTTGTTTTTTAAAAGGTAATTTCGTCTAATCTTTAAACCATAAACACTGCCGTTCTCTTCGAGAAATTTTGGTATATATTGCGAGTAGTCTTACAACATAGATTTTCATCCTTGATGAAAGGCTGTCCAGCCATTTCTAACTTGAAGTTTATCATCAAGCTCTCTGAAATTTTTTGAAGTCGATGTTAAGCATTTGGTCAGTTTGTTGTGCAAAATAATTTCGGACTACCTCACAGTCAGCAGGTGTTCCGACTAAAGTATCTTACTATTGTGTCACTGTTGATATGTCGATCACTTTTATTTCAGTCACGAATGGGACTTCGTTGCTCGTCTGGATCCCAATGTTCCAGCTGTGGCTCCTGAAGGCCACGATTTTACTCGTTGTCGTGTTAAACACAAAGATGGTAAATTTCACATTCGGATGTCACCATGGCAACCGCCAAAGAATGTCACAGCTGCTGCAGCCGAAGCTGCCGCAGCAGCAGGCAAAACAGATGCGTCTCAACATCACGTGGTTGACTCATCGAAAGAAGTGACCATGGATGTTGCTGACAATTTTTCGCTGGCTGACAAAGTCATCCTACACAGCGTTGATGGCAAAGAGGTACTAACTGCTGCATACGACTTTCGTTATTGAAAAGCACTTCCTCACAGTTTCGTTTTTAATCCGCTATAGTTATGTTTGGTGCTGTTCGATTCATCGAGTTTTCAGTTTGCAGTCTAGTGTTGAATTATAGATCACTTCATGACAGCACTATTTTCTGGATAACTACACGTTATCATTTCGATGACATGCAGGGGCTCCTTCTTTCTGTTTCTGTTCCGAGCTGTTTGTGTTCATGCTTCCTGTTAATCCTCCACTTTCTCAGGGTCGTGAGAATTAATGTGGTGAGTCGCTGCCTAAAAACAACTTGCAGTTAACCATTTTGTTCATAGTTTCATAGTTCGCAGCCTTTTTAACTATTACTACCAGTCACCGTTCCATGTGAAATATGCCTGCCACTTGATATGATCAGTGGCTTGTTCGGGTGAATGAATTTGATTTACTGATGAGTAGTCAGGGATTTGGTTTATTTTCAAGTTGACCATCACTCACATTTGATCGCAGCGTTCGCATTCACATAGACTTTCCAGCCAGCCTCTTTCGAAAAGAAGCACTAGACTCGAGTTTCGCTCTCATTAGAGCTCGTCAGTAGTGCATATCCTTGCCACGGCCGGGATTTGAACTCCGGACATTCCAATCATGAGGCA
>QNGE01004234.1:35097-65664 GCA_008508345.1 Paragonimus westermani
TGTTTCTGAAACGCATAAACAGCCAGTTTCCTCAGTCGCTAGACACGTCTTGACCACCGGTCATGCTACCGATCCATCTTGTGCATTCAAAATCCTGTTGCGCCATTCCAACCCGAGATTCTTACGGTTCGCTGAAGCAGTTGCAATTAATCGACTCAAACCAGCTCTCTGTGTTCAGAAACAACTGTTCGTGAACCTGACCCTTCCCTGGACTTGATGTCTTATTCTAACTCGCTTATTGATTTTCCACCCCTCAAATCGATTGTTTTGAGAAAAGCCCACCCATGTTATTGTAAGTTTGGTACTGATGAGTCAATACGAAATGCTTGCATCTACCAGTTATCATGTTCTATCTGCTTTGTTCAAACTGCTCGAGGGAACCAATTGTTTCACATTTTTAATCGAAGCTACCACATACATGCGTTTTTCCTCTGTCTTATGTTCTCTTGTATTCAACTTCACTCATTCGTTGCTCGATTGCATTTCAGGTTATTCTACAACTTTTGAGTCGCGATACAGACAGTGTTAAGTTGCAGTATCTGGGCACAGCGTTCCCGGTAGATATTTGTGAGACCCAGGCTGCATGGCTTCGTTCAGCCTACATGGCTCCCCCAAAGGTAGTTGACCACGGTTCCGTTTGCATCGCGCCTATGCCTGGCCTCGTGCGTTCCGTTGCGGTGAAGGTGGGCGATCGAGTCAGTGACGGTCAGGAATTATGCGTTCTTGAGGCTATGAAAATGCAGAACAGTTTATCTGCCAGCCGAACCGGTGTGGTAAGTCGTACATCGGTCATAGTCTTTCATATTTTGCCTATAGACCAAGAGCTTGTGACATCACTTGAGTGCATCAAGTGAACCTGAGAACTATTGTTCAACCTGTTTGTCACTTGCGTATTCTTCGTATCCATTTTATCGAATCAACTGTCGGTTTTGTGTTCTCTAGTTCTGGACCTACAGCTAGTCATTTTCACGAAGGTTGGGAGCCACTATTGCCACAGGGCATTTTAACGACCACCGGTTGCCATCAAAAGTACTGGTACAACACTTTTTGACATCATTCGCGCTACATTCGACGCATATATTCTTCAACCTATATAGTAGATGTTATCCGAGTCATGATAATACTCAGAATCGATGCGAAATCAACCTCATAAATATGGAAAATTCCCATGCGGGGTCATTCAGTGGATCTGAGCCACAGTACCTTCTGTGAATGAATGACTGAATGACAATACGGCCGCAGCTGAACCAGCTTAATTATGCTCACTGATCAGTTGTCTAAACGTAGGCACTGGTAAACTATTTTTCCGTTTTACTCTTCTTTGCATCCAGGTACGTCTGGTTTGCATATCTGCGGATGTGAGGAAGAGTCATCGATGAAAGATAAGTTCAACTGTTTCGATGGCTGTTGAACACAGTCCGCCACGTTAATCATCATAGGCTGTCCAGAGTACAGCACATTTCGGTTAAGATGGTAGTTTTTCTGCGGCACCCGTCGTGGAAGTTTTGAAGTTTTGCTTTTATTTCTCAACACGTAGTGATAATTAGCCACTGAACTTTTCATTCGATAAACTGCTGCTACGCCCACCTCTTTCATTGTTGACTAAGTCCGCTCACATGGCGACTTATTTTTCCAAATCCACACGGAGCTGTCGTTCATTTGACTGAGAAGGTCTGACGCAACCGGAATCTGAAAGAACTTCCCGGACCAAGCATTTTACTAGAAGCGGCTATCTACAGGGGAAGTTGAGCAACACCGGTACAGACTATCCGTATCTTCATACAGGAAACCATCTATTGGCTGGTAGTTGAATTGTTACCTGGTCATCATTTTTCCATGGTAACATTCCCCTAATATCACAGACTTGCCCTCCTTGACGATAGTGAACAGCAGGTAACGTGAACTTTTTCACCTGAACGACGAAGCATGTAGAATCTAGCGGTTTTTTCTTTTTCCTGAATCAAGTGACGATCACCGGGTGATGGTATCACTGTCACTGTCACCAGTTCGGTTGTTCCACTTTGTTTTGAAGTCTGAACGAGTCATTTCGCTGCCACGAGAATGTACTTTACTTTCAGCTTGGTGGTTACTTGCTGTTGTCTTTGTCTTTCGAGCCGTACATCACTGCCTTGTACAATTGTTTGACGTTCATTCTGGTTGTAGTGACAGCCCTACTTTTCTGGTCATTTTTTCGTCTTCTTCTCGATTCGCAGGTTAAGAAAGTGAACTTTAAAGCTGGGGAGACTGTGGGTGATGGTGATGTAATCGTGGAACTCGAGTGAAGAAGATAGTATTGTACGTGAATCCAGACTGTCCTTTTCACGTGTTTAGACCTATGTTCATTCGTTTTCAGAGTCCTGGTACTTTACTTCCCACTGTTCTTCCATGTCCTCGAAATATCCCCACAAACGGCAGCCATGCTGTTTATTTACCATAATTTGTATTTTCAAACAATTCTACTTAGGGTTCCTTTAATAATATAATCATTTACCTGATCAGAACCGTTTCTGTGTTCTCTAGCTAGCTTGCAACAAGACGCTCGGTATGCGGAACATTCTTTTGGTCAGACAGTCGTCGTACCGGACACTTGGCTGCGCACCCGTACTTAGTTTGTGTACGACGTTTGCCTCTGTTTATCTATACCGCGCATGTCCGGCCGTTTACCATGAACACTTCATTGGATATAATTAGCATAATTAGACAATCGAGTGAACGAATCTGTTTGACACCACAAGTGTCTTGTTGCTCGCATTTGATTTTCCAAGAGACCCCGGGCCTACCTTTTTTGATCCAATAACGAGGAAGTTTGTCTTTGGGCTCAGTGTTGGTCCGCCTCGTAACGAAATTTCATGCAGCCTTTGGTTAAACAGCCGAGGACACTTGTCTTGTGTATCTCGAGACAACATGAGCTTCCAATTCCGTCGAGTTTGTGCTCCTAGATACTCTGAGCATCGTTTAGTAGCCTACTTTTTCCATGGACATTGGGTGTTTACCAATAGCCATTTTAGCAATCCAGTGTTTCGGTTCTATAACCTATTCGACTGCCATGTTTACTTACACACTTGCGTGTGATGAGCGACCTAAAGCCAAACTGGTGTGAATACGTACAAGAGATTGGACGCGGTGGTCATGAGTACGAGTGAGGTTCGCCATTACACCAAGTCGAACATCTTCCTCTACTCACAGTTGAAAATGGTATACAGTTCGCCGTCCGCATAACAAAGAATAGGCTTATAGAATCAACCACCGATTGACTTTTCGTTTTCGAGTCTGTACTTGTTTTGAATTTGTTGCTAGAATAAAGTACGAGAATGGAAGTCCCATTGGTAGGAGTGTGCGCAAGCAGGTTTTAAACGATTGTCTGGCATCACTGTCGCGGGTACTGTAGGACGAATGAGAGACCCATTGGTAAATATATCACATTAGTTTTAGAGGCTGGAAATAACATAATCAACCAGTATGGTAAGGAAAACTCACTTGAAACAAAGGGGTGTGTAAGTGAAACCAATTTGCGTAGTCTTGCAGAACGTTCTGCAAATATAGCCGGGGACTAGTAAGGTCAGTCCGATAACAGCACGTGGCTAATGGCCATACGAGATAAACAGAGTGTTAAGTATTCGAAGCTACAGACAAAGAAGGTGAACGTCGAACAATTTTTGATAGACCAGTAGCATGCTGAGATTAAAAAGAGTAGCCAGAAACACTATTCCAGTATATTAAACAGGTACAGTTGTTATGACGAGGACTAGAAAGGGTCATCGGTGTTTCACCTTTACAAGCAAAATAAACTATTCCACATTTTGTATAGGACGGTGGTTCAACCTTGTTAAGCTAGTGAAATCATCCAAACTGGGTGTTACAAAACCTCCGTCGTTGAGGTGACCAAGTTAACTTGATCGAACTATGTCTTTTGTGTCCCAGACTCGGTGTAGAACAAAGGCAAGGTTGGCAGCTAAACGTTCGTCAATTGTTGAGGCTGTACAACCGACCTACAGCTCATGGAACGAACAATCTGTGGATCATCTGATTGGGAGTGGACATCTTTCGATTCAGCATCATCATCGTAGACAGCAATACATCAGTGGTTCACACTAATGCTTAACTGCCGCACAACCATGAAGAAACAGCAAACCCTATATAGAAAGAGAGAAGGAAGAAGGCGACGGGAAGGGACCTAACCACTGAAAATAACTACGTCCATATTCAAACATTCAGCATCAAGGTGCCTACACTTTGCAAACAAGCAACCGAGCTGCAAGTGAGAGTAAGGCGTCATCAGCGAGACAGCTTCCTTACGGCTTCCACTGCCCCGCGTCATTAAATGCGCTCACTTCACAGACAACTCGGCCAAACAACAACATTCACGCCACTGAGCTCGATTAACCATCATCTTACCTAGAGTCTCCAACCACCGACTCTGTGAGTCGCGAGGACCTCAGCCCGGGAGACAAACCCGACCCACAGTGGCCAACCCCTCGGTGAACACCTTCATTTCCCATCTCGCACCTCACACCAGTCGGTCGCAGTGTCAGCGAACAGTGTTCGGTGTGGAAGACGACTAGCTGGCATACTTAATACGTAACCTAACCATCTAAGCCTGTGCAAACGTAGAGACTGGACAAAGGAACTCGTTTGGAAATCACTACCAAACACCCGCTTCCTAACCTCCTCGTTACTTACGCGCTGGTACCACCCGATACGAGCGATTGAACGCAGACATCGGTGGTCAAATACTTGAAGACGGTTCACGTCTTCTACCCTGTCTGAGCGGCCAGGTCTCGCTGCCGNCTCATGGTGCTGAAACTGTCAGACAGCTCACCGTAAACCCTAACCTGAGCTGATGTATGGGAATAAAGTGCCGACAGTATGTTCACGTACTTAGTCGGCACACTTCTGCGTTTGAGCGACTCTAAAAGTGTAGATCGACCCACCGAATCGAACGCACCTTTTTAGTCGAGAAACACATCAATTGTTGGCCGGCGATGTACATGACGCTGCTCCAAAAGTTGAGGAAGAGTAAAAATGTGGTCTACACATCCCCGCCCGCGGCGAAACCCTGTCTGTTCTTCCCTAATGTTTACCTCCCGAGCTGCAGTGAGTCGACGAAGTATAATAGATGCTAGAACCCTAGAAATGTCTGGGGTCAAACTAATTCCTCTGTGGTTTTCACAAGAGCCTCTTATACCTTTCTTGAATATCGGAACTATTGTCGAGTGACCCCAACTCGAGGGGATAGTTTCCATCGTCCACATAAGTTGAAATAAATGAGTCAAAGCTTCTATCAACGCCTCTCCCCCTTTGAAAAGCGCCGGCCTGAGGTAATCTTTCAATTGATTAGGTTTCATCCGGTGGCCGGCTGCCTGTCCGCTAACGGAGTCAGTGTTTCTTTGGTTTGTTTCGGCCGATTGTTGAGCGCATAGATCT
Source organism: Paragonimus westermani (assembly GCA_008508345.1). Classification (NCBI taxonomy): domain Eukaryota; kingdom Metazoa; phylum Platyhelminthes; class Trematoda; order Plagiorchiida; family Troglotrematidae; genus Paragonimus; species Paragonimus westermani. Next base: position 40,522 of record QNGE01004234.1, read on the forward strand.
TAATGCAGATATAGGTGTGGACAGTTTATGCTTTCCAGGCTACAGGTTTGCCTGATAGGTTTTGAAATCATAACTACTGTTGCAACGGTGGAAACAGACTTGACAACGTCGTTTCATTTGTGTCTGCCTGCAATTTTTATCGTCTGCAAGCAATTTCGCGATATGGCTATGGGACGAGGTCGTATCGAACTGCGATACGGTGGGTGCAACTCCCGTCATATTCTGTTTCTTATTATGGTATCGAATTAATCCGGCCAAAAGTGTCCGTTCAGTAACCAGACTGGTAAACGCCTCACTACGACCGATGCCAACAACCAATTGCACGGTGAGGCCTTTGAGTGTTCGTACAGTAGAAATCAATCAGGTGTAATCACCAGCTATGTACGCTATCGAGGTGTGAAAGTAACGTAGGTGCGCGTATTCATGCAAAATTTGGTTACTTCCTTTACGGTCAATCGAAACTGGTCCAAGATGGAAAATAGCAAACAGGTTTGAGAACCGACGTGTACTGCAACCCGATAAATCAGTCTTAATCGATGTGCTTCTTGTTCATACGCCGTTTCAGTAGGAGCGACTGCATGGTTGCATGAGCACATGATTTATAAACGCAAGTATCGCCTTTGCACCATGTTGCGTGTGTATTAGACAATCATTTTGTAATTACGTTTAACTGGCGGGAACCTTCAGCGTAGCATTAGCCACAAGCAAAGCTGTAGGATCAGAGTAGGCTTTTCGTGTCAGTGTCTCCGTTTAGGTCATTTCTCAGAAGTCCGTTCTGCGTTTGTTTTTGTTCTGGGCATAAACCGTTTGGCACTGCAGAACAGCACCATAGGTCACCGAGTTGTCTTCTGGTTAAAACTGTATTCCACGGTAACCGACTAAATTAGCATGGTGTGGTCGGTTTGCCTCTTGACCCGTCTGTCACTACTAACCGCATCATGGTGAGGAGTACCCGTCGTGACTACATCTATGTCCATTTTCGGAAAATAAAACCCTTCACCTTGAAAGCCGCAGCTTCAGTTTGTCTTCTTACACTGTTTTCATCAGTCGCAATTTTCGCCTCGGTAGTTCATGGCACAGGTAGCGCAATATTACCACACGCTGTGTTGTATTGTCTGTTTAGTTCAACACAAGTCGCGTGACCTTGTTCATGTCAGCGATATCACCAATTGTCTTCTGGTCATGCTACCTGATTCGCGTAACATTCACTGTTTGGTTTCATACTTTCTGGGCTTTTTAGACTAATACTGTCGGGAAAAACGACATGCTCTGAACGTGATCAGTTGCCTATGAATGGTAACCTCAAGAACAGAATTACAAACTAATGTAGGTGCTCAATCCGTTTATCCTACACACCCCGAATGATATTAGATTTATTGCCCTTTTGTCACACTGCTCGTACCTAACGGTTATCGAGGTGTACTCTTCTGAATGTTAAAGCAGTTGTGTCAAACGATATAGTGCAGTGAGGATGAACGGTCACACTGTACTACCTGTCAGCAGTAAAGTAGACAAGTGTTTAGAAGCTGAATCAAACGAGGAAACATACAGAAAGTGGTGCCTTCTGCACAGGAACTTAGCACTAGCAAGCGTTCCTGGACCAGAATTATTTGCAAGTGAGTTTTTGTTCGTGGTGTTGTTCGCATGCGTTGGTCATCCGAATAAACAATTCTTTTACAGTCCGCGTTCTTGGCTCCCAACTTTGGTTGCATGGAATTGGGATGGCTGACTAAATGCACTCCACAACCTAAACAGTGTCTCGTTATTAGCCCTGCGTGTACAGGCATAAAGAAACGGTCCTAAGTGTGCACGTAGCTGCGCAGCCGCAAAGTCCTTCTAATCGGCTTCAAACATGCATCTTCTTTCTATGCTATCTGTGGCGAATATGGACCCGCGAAAGAATTTTTCAACGGTAGGCTTGATCCTGGAATGTGTGATATCACAATCATTGTAGGGTCCAGTACTAATGTTATATTTTCCCAAAATCGTCCGTTGCACAACACGTTAAGTATCATCCCCGCTTTACCAATTTTGGAGGTAACTAGCCTTATGGTGAAACCATTCGTACCCGTAACCGCATGTAAGCTCCTAAATAAACTTACCATCTATGACAGGTCGTGGGTACTCATGTTCCTCCTTCATCAATACGGTTATTACATTGCGGGAATGAATGGACCGTATTGCGCGCTTATCCTAAAGTGACCGTCACCTGACCATCGTTCATTTCCGTGTCATGTGCTTCGTGTTCCAACTTCATGGGCGTTTGAATGCAAATCTGCGTTCGTGAGTGATCCAGTCACTGTTGACTTGAACAATAACTAGTATTTCTGAGTTCACCTCTACTTGTCTGTTCAGGCTGAATAGTTTTCTTTACTATTAAGCTAAAAATTGACGAGACCGTGAAGTTTCATTTGTAACAAACAAACGTGAATGGCATTAAATTCAGGCTGGATATCACAAATAATCAAAAGTGAACAGAGTAAGAGTTAGGTCGTATGACGTCACCCATACAGGAAAGATGTATCACGCTTTAAACTCGAAATCGTCTACTTGAATCACGTTAATTGAGAGTCTTCCGTAGTTATCAGATCAGTTTGTAATTTTCATGGAACGACTTAAACGGTTGGCTTCCAGATGGAGTGTGGTTGGTGAGTGAGTAATTTCTTGCAGTCGATGAGCTGGTGCAGTGTACCAATGCATTTCGTATAAAAAGGCTATCAAAACAGTAGTGAATAATGTACCGTTCCAGGTTGCTGACACTAGAGCGAACTCACTGATATCCGTATTATCTCTAACATGGTAAACCCAGTTGAACACTATCTCATTATCCAGTGTGTGGACATAGTGTGCTCTGCTTGCTTTATCTGGTGTAGTCTCCTCAAGGTTGGTTAATGCTTGAACAGCAAACTAGTTGATTTGGCATACTCATCACTTTGGAATAAACGGAACTACTGCCCTGCGACAGTTGGCGGTTTTTCTACAGACTACAATGAGATCAAAAGCGATCGGAACCAACTGCACCAGTTAGGCACTATGAAATTCTGAAGGTTTCACTAGATGAACAACTGTTGTGACCGCAAAAGACCTTGGAGGTTGTCCATTACGAGACATCTATTACAGGCATTTGAAATTATATTACGAGTGTAAACACTGTTTTGCACGACTGCAGTGTATTCACATCCTTCGCAATAGTGCAGCCACATTCTCCTTGGTGGTATGTCACGCATAGTGCATATACCTTTTTCCAATAGTCTCTTACGATCCCCTGTCTTCGAGGCGTTGAGACCTGCATACGGACACGTACGTACGCAGGAACCATTCGTGTTGTGTTACAAACGAACCTTACTTATGGCTTGATATTGTCCTAGAAATTTAAAGAGAGTATGTTTATGACATTCATTATACGTGTGACGTCATTCTGTACGTTGTTGAAGAATTCATTCTGTGAAATTGTTAATCTTGTTCGGGAACTATGACGTACATGAGACTGTTATGTCGACCTAAAGCTTGCGGTGGTTTGCAGTTTGCACTTGACCTGTTGTGAACGCTTTGGAAAGCTTTGTTTCACGATATCTTCATTGTTAACATTTTCACTGTTGAGCTGTACACCTCAGGTTGAGGCTGAAAGACAGGAATCCACAGAATAGTAGAGTAATTAGAAAGAGACGAAGAACGAGACCACGAAAAATCTAGGGAGTACCATAAAAAATAAGTCAACAGGTCTTGCTAATCAAGGTTCTCCAATGATTATGAAAAACTGTTACGCTAGAGAGTGTTTTCAATCAGCATGTGAATGATCACGAACTCACAAACCACGTAAACGGACCCTTATTAAATAGGCGTTCAAGAAATCCGTGACCACGTCAACTCATTGTTATCATGCGGTTTTTTCTAAAGTATGATGATTGACATTGTATCTAAGTCCTGTGGCATTGGTAACCATCGTATTGACGGAAAAGGAATCGCCGTTCGTTAGGTGAGCGAAGGTGAGAAACCTTCAACGGAGTTGTTTGTGAGGCATGGATCGAGATCATCAGATCACGTGTTAGCTGGTTAAGTACTTGATGTCGGTCTGTGTGGCCTTCGAGCAATGGCAATAAAATGCGTGCATGCTCGCGCGGGGCACTTAAAGCGATGAGTGTGCTGATCAGATGTTGGGCGAATGGCTGACTGAGATTGAACTATCCAGTGTGGCACACGGCAGCGTGCGGTTTCAAACGGAACACAAATTGTGAACCCTAGGAATAATCGACAGATTAACGTCCTTGCTTCGCCGCAAGGGACGGAGGTTGGTGAATGTACTAGTTGATTTTTCTGTTCTCGTGGACAGAAATATTCCAATTAGGTGTAATTCTCGATAGATCCCAGCAACATGTCTGCATTAACAAAGGCAGGATCAGTGCCAATCTAATGTTACAAGAATACTTTGCACTGAAGATGTGATGTGCGTACCACACAGACCACCTACATCACTTTATCTCTTCAACACGGATTGCATGTTGTCTGAAGGAGAACTAGGTAAAACAATGAAGTCCGTACATTCAGTATCGTTCGCTTTACTAGTTGGCGAAATTCCACTCCGAACTTCTCAGAACCTCCGAGTGCTGCTTCCATAATATTGTGTATCTCATTTTTGAAGAGGAAGTGAGGGATTGTACACCCCTTTCGAACGCCAGCTGATATAGAGAACGTCCGTGACAATTGCTGATGGATACGTGCTCCACACTTGGAGCTAACTTACAATGAATTCAATAAACCGACGCACTTCACTGTGTCACAGACAGCCCCAGAGAGCATGTCCGGCACCCGGGTCAAAAGTGTCTGAGCCCCATCGACATTACTAACTAGTATCGAGTCTATTTGCATGTGTTGGGGGGATTTTTTTTATTTATGAATACAGGAAATTACATAAATGACATCCTGCATTCACTATTGATTAACAGTCAGTTCTGCTGAGAACGCGCACCTGATTGACCACATATATGTCTAGGAAGCTTGACAAATGTGATAGTGCATCTCCTGGAATGGTACATGACGAAGTATGTTTACAAACTGCTATCGAACTTGAACCACCCCGAAGAGGAACTGTGGAGTGGCTGTAGAATAGAAGAGAGCGTGGCTCTACTTTTCAACGGGGGGGGGGGCTGTTCAACACAGCTAACTAGAAATAGACATGTCTCTATTCAGTACCCCGTAAAGTCCGACCATGACGAATAAAGAATGCACAACTGGTCAGGCTAACAGTTTGTCTCATTACTGGGATAGGTGTGTTGTTTGCGATTTTCGAGAAATATGCTAGGTGAGAGAAGTACTTGATGGACGCTAGCCGGGGGTATGACTGCAGTAACCAACGTGCAAAAAAAACAAATGTAGTTAAAATGATAATTTAGTCGTCTTTAGGATGCATTTTCTTGTAAATCTGGTGTTGAGCATAGTGGAGGCTAGAAGGTAGGCATAAAATCAATGATCATGAACGTTCTATGCAACATACCAAAAACTTAAACTTACGCTTGTAACGAACGTCGATGTCCACATTATATTCCACAAGTTGTGCGGTTAAGCTCGTGTGTGCTTGCATGTTTGCGACTGCGTGCACACGTGATTGACCCACTTTTCAGAGATCGGACTGGTTACGCAGTTGGCCTTGAATGTCTCGCCAACATGCTACTGACCTTCAACATTGTTCATGTCTGGTTCCACCGTACCACATGCTTTTTTCCGATTGCGTGATTGTTTGTCCTACGGTGCACGCCGTCTTTCTTATTCCTCATAAGGTTAACCTTAGTAGCTTTCATTAGAAACTGTTATATTTTTGGATACCCTTTATACGTTTTGAAGTTAGATTTGAATTCGGCCTGTCTCGCGTGGAAATTGATGGTGCTCTAGATACTTTGCTTAGCACGCTGATAAACAGGCCTCAGTGTGGTTGAATGGCTGCTGTGCTTTTGATAAATGACGGCGTTCTGTATGCCCAGTTCAGAACTGACTAGAACACACGCAGACGCAAACCGGCAGATGAATACGCTCTGGGCGTGCTACCGCTCGTTTTCAGATATCGTTCTTTCCTATGGTTTTAACCCAACAAACAGATTCTGAGCGTCCTGTGTGACAGGTAACTCATACCCCTAGAATATGCAAGTTTCGCTAGGTTGAGAACACTTGTGTGTTGTGAGCATGGATGGAACAAAGTTTGTTTGCTCGAAAATCCACACAAGGATATACGTTTCAACATCATAACAGATCGACATACTCATTTGCATATAACACTGGCCCAAGACCACCACGGCCGCTACGGTTGTCAATGCCCAGTTCGTGCATGTATAGAGAACCTTTTCATGCTATACTGCACTCCAATGTTTCTCTCCGTATTTTCCCCCGGTTACTTCAATACCCAAGTACATGCTTCTATCCCACTACTGAGTAGTAATGTGAGTAGCATAATGCGATCGTTCGTCTTCCTTACACCAGGACGAATTGTTCTTTACACAAACCATTTGCTGTACAAATAATCTTAAACTTGGGGGTGAAATTACGATGTTGCGAAATGTATGAACTTTTGGGTAGTTAACTGCCACCCTGAACTATCATGGACACCGAGGTGTTTTGTCTTCTCTGCCCGTCAAATATTCAGGGCGTATGACGTCTGTTTGCAATAGTGAAAGTAGATTAATAGACCAGGTACAGTCGTATTGAGCAGATGATGCAATTTTCGCTGAATGATGTGAACTGCTGAAAGTACACAAATGAGGTGCCTGATCGCTACTAAAGGAATCCCTGCCAGAAACTCCAACATATAATCTAACTGAAAACTTGGAAGCAATTAAGATACCTTATCGATGAGACTCAACAATCTGTCAGCCATGTCCGACAATTCCTGGATAAACTGGAAGGTAGCCACGAGAAGGAAAACGAGGCCATTGTTTGATTCCTTGTCACGACGCTGTCGATATCAATGGATCTTAATCTGGCCAAAACACCATTACAGGGGTCACTGAATGAGAAACCGCGACCAAGTTAAGTACTGAAAGAACATAGTGTCATACGACGTTTCGAAACTGCCCTCGTCCACATATTCCGGAGTTAACGGCCAAATGTGCAGTCAAATGAAAAAAATTAGAAAAACGGATTCAACGTATCTGGATTTACCGCTAAAGCAGTCATACGAAGGCTAGAGAATATCACGCTGCAGGAGACTAATCCAAAACTGTGGATACGATGTACGGGTGCCATTTGCAATACTGAAACGGTTCCGGGATAGCGGACACACACAAGCTGCTCATCAATATTTTAAATCACATCAAATTCATCGTGGTGAACGAAAGCGGCAACTAGTTACCCTGGTTAAACATCTTAGTCGGTCGCAAACTTGATGGAATACTGGAGACCTCTATTTAACAGAAACAAATGCATACGGATTAATTCTTCAGTTTCCACAGTAATCATCCAAACTTCTACAAAAGAAGCTGCATGCGAACTCTGTTTAGATAAGCAAAAACACATCACAGTATCGCAGGACTCAGAATGCATGAAAAGAAGCATATATATTTGGTATTTCTTGGCAATGAATATCCAAGACGTTTTATCGACCGCAATGCATTGCATAAGAGATGAAACGTGACAATCAGCGAGAAGAATTGCTACACCATACAACGTAGACATATCAGCAGTCATTGTAAAGCTGTTGAACGAAGTGGACCTACTGTATCACACAAGCCAACAGCAAATGGAAGCAAAACACTGTCAGGGCCAAAAGAACGGTTCAGATCAGCCGAAAAAAGAATGTTGATTTTGGCCAGAATCAATGAAGATTATGTTTGGATCACTACAAATGAAACTAAAGGGACGATGGCAAATGGTCCACCGGAAGGCCCGAGCCTCCACACCCGCCCTCTCGACTCTACCACCCTGCTGCCCAGCCATGATCAGTGGCTTGCACAGTGACAATCTCAATTGCTTCTAAACTCATACCTCATTGGTTAAACTATCTTACTGTGGGTCTTATATATATATATTCTCATGTGCTGATTGTAGGAAGTACTGGTGGAACATTTCTCACATCGTTACACGTAACATATTCTGCATGGGTACTAGGACTTCTCGTTTGAACCCTCCCCTCTTTGTTTATTTTGCACCACCTCATTGACTTGCCTACGCTACCGCATTATTGACTGACGTTCTATCCTGACTTGGATGCTATACTCGGACCCTTGCTGTGCAGCTTCACTCAGTCTACTAGCGTGGAGTCAGGAAGAATCCGACTTCATAGAAAACACGCTGTAATGCTGATTACCAGTTCGACCAATAAATCAAATGCATGTGAATATATTTCATGAGTTAGTCGCCAAATTTGGTCAACTACACTGAACCACTGTCCAGTGGTTTAGGCCATTTCGCGATTAGGTGGTCCAGTGTGGTCAATTCCATAGCCATTGCACTCTGACACGACACCAATGCCCACCTTTATGCTTCGTCCTGGTTGGTTCAACTGGAAAGACTCACACGCCAGTGTTTTCGTGACAAACGATTTCGTCGGCCGTCACTGATGACCTGCTTAGGTTGTTTTGATTATGTCGTCTCCTAACAGTAATATGTAGTCGAACGCCTTGAACGTATAAAACATTACGTCGACCATACCGGAAGAAAACTGTCTACGCGACTTCGTGAACATGAACTGGCCGTCAAAAAGACCATCAGTTTTCGTTGACTTATGTCCACGAGGACTTGACTGGATACACGTTTAATATGCAGTTCACAGAATTCTTTGCCCAAATAACCACTGAACACACAGAGGCCTGATATTCGTCGACTGGTTCGTTGGACAGATCCTTTCGATCAGACACAGTCTACAAACCATTGCGAGGAAAGGACTTGAAAGGAAACAAACTCGGCTACGGACAAAATCCATCGAGCACATCAACTCAATGGTCAAGTATCAACGGCAAGTAAGCGATCATACGGGAGCTCAAAGGAAGATACGGATAACCTTGTCATAATAAATGCCGTTTGCCCTATCGGATGATTCGGTCTCAGTCATTCATTCGCCCACCAACTTGTCAGCACCTACAGTGCTTCAAATGTCTCACCCAACCATATATTCTTTTGTGGGTGCTCAGGATCACGCAGACCGACATCAAGTGCTTCACAGGTTAACTCGTCATCCGATGATCCCGGTCCAGGCCGAATCCCGTCTCTGCAGTGCGCTTCTCGCCTCCACCCACCTGATGCACAGAGAACTGTTTTCTGTCAACATTGATAACTTCAATGACATGCACTATGTTCGCATGTCTCTGTAACATGCAAGCCGGCCGTTTTCACTCTGAATATCCGTAGCACTTGCAGACCAACTTTGGGACAATGTGGAGGTAACGGAGATAGCGTTATTCAGAAGTAGAGGTTCTAGCAATAGTCATGTGAAGGGAAACAACACAAACAAGCATCAGCCAAAGGCCAAGTAAGCCACGCACATGATTTACACAAACGAAAACTAAAAGGGCGCCAACAGAACAGCAGCACGTCTTATTATACCAACCAAATTCAACCTGTGCGCGCTTGCTGATTTCGACCGCACGCTTATCATAATCATGAACGCTAGCCAACAAGTATGTGACATCCGACATGCACGAGACCAGGAACACAGAAGCTTGACGCGACACAACTTTCAACGCCGCGCTATGGAAGGTGGATGCTTCAATAACCCTCAAGGGACAGTGGACACGAGGCTATGAGCCACAGCCCAGCCCTAAAACTGAACAGCGCCCTTACGTGATCTTCTCATCTCAACATTACCGACGTATCGAGTACACTTGAGCACTGTTATCAGCACTTTCACCAACCCGAATTTATTTTATATTTTAGGTGTTTCCTCCATTTTTGTTCATGTCCTATCGTTCCCAGTCTAATAGTATGCGTGAATCCTCAACCGTTTATCTATTTCGTAATTAGTAAGTGTTAGGCCATAGCTACTTATGCGTAGCCGGAACATCCCTGTTGCACACACCTAATCAGCTTGAGGGTCGAAAGGTTAACTATCAAAGGCAACGACAGCAAGTAACGGCCAAACACATTTCACATCGAAAGGTCATCCTAACATTGCATATGAAGACGGTGGTTCATTGACCTTCAGTAACCGCAGCGTTCAGTTGCACACATCCAAACTCGTACGCACTGATAACATTTCCTCTTTTGATGGTGAAATTCTTGAAATCTAAACGCCATGTTTGGCGGACAAAAAACAGAGAAGGTTATGTGTTTTAGCTAGAACCCACTCACAACTTTTTTGTTGAATTAACTCACATCCACTGCTTTGATTCACTTGATACTGTAGGAATTCGAATGACCTCGACCAAAACTGACAGGTCAATCAATCGAACCACCGTTGTAAATCCATCAACACGCCTCCAGTGAATTGTTCCGTACTTGTTCCATGGTTAGTTCGTTGAACTTGCCATGTGCGCATTCAAGTCAATTACCTCTGTAACACGTCCATATCTGTTATGCAACCTGTCGCGGTGAAGATATCGTTTTTCTCCACATATCAAGGGGTAATTTGAATTATAAAAGCGGTTATGTTTATGCGATCAACGTCCGGTACAGTGTCTGATATGGAACGCCATACAAGTTTAACGGTTTCCGCTCTGTCAACGACATTACCTTGTTCATTGTTTGGCATGACTTACGATCAGGAACACCACCAAAATTTCGAACTCTTGGCTACGTGGTCAGTTTGCTTGGTAATATAAATACACGGCCTGTGATGAACGGCAGCTAAAGCACGAACACAATCTAGTCTAACTGATTGTTATGCATGAAGGTTTGGACGAATAACCGGAATCAACATTGATTTAGCAAAAGTCGACCAGATAGGGGACCAGGTAGAGAATAAGTCCGGTAATACTCAGGTTTCTAGGAATCTGTCCAAATCCACCCTGCACATCTTCTGGTAACACTTGATTGGGTGACAGTATGTTGTGACGGTATGTTGTGTGTAGTCAGATTAGGCACCAGACAGAAAGTAAGCAAACAGAAAATGCGACCAAAGGAACATCACAAAACGACGGTCCAGAAGGTATACAGCACTGAGTTGTCCGAACGAAAAACACCTTAAATACTTTGCTGCACATATTTTCTCATCCTTCGCTTTTCAGACAAAATGGTGAACCAACAACCGTTCAAAGGCACACATCATGTGCTTCTAGAAGGCAGGTTGTAATCGGTTATTGTAATGCTGGCGCTTGTACCACAGTAGATTTGAGGCCACGACACCATGCATCAGGCTGGCGTTTGGACGCCACAGAGCAAGCGCAGAGGGTACTACGCTTCAACGTAGACGCACCGACAACTGTGTTTGATCTATCAGACTCTGAGGAATGGATAGACCATCGAGACCTGTCACATGCGTAGTCTTTTCATTGTTACGACGCCCTTCCACGGACTATAGTCCAGATGCAAATAAGAAAATTAGCACCAGTTCACAAACCATTTGAACATCTCAAGGGTCACGAACATTGTACCGTTGACTGGAGACCTGAACACTTAAGTGGCTGAGCTGAATGCTGATGAGCACTACATGGTGGCTAGCAGTTTTGCGGTATTCGTAAAGCAGATAGCTATAACTGTTTTTGTAGTGTTGTGCTGGTAACGGTCTGTTTCTGGCGGAGACTGATTTTCGGTCAACAATACTTGTCGTTTTGGACATCAGAGGAGATTCTGCTTCAGTCGACACCTCCGCACTCTATCGAGAAAGCGTATATCTAGGACCCTCTTGAACATCTTGAAAGTAATTAACTGGCAGAACTCCTGTGGACTTATAACATCCACCTTTGGCATCTCAAGTGGAATGTGACATGGTTGTTCGTCCACTCATTTCCCACTCAATTTCTCAGCAAACGAGGTTCTAGAGCGCACTTTAGCAAACTGCGAATAGAACGGTGTGAAAATTCTCCCGGACACTACTTTGAGGTATACAGTGTGCAGACGGCACTTCTGTAGTCTGTGGTGGTTCATGGGGAACCAAAAACATCTTGCACACACTGAGGGCTTCATTTGGTCAGTTTGATGTGAATTTTACACCTACCAGATAGGCATGATTCTAAGTCTGTTTTTCGGAATAATTCGAAATTTTCATGTGAATTGGAAACGAAATCAGCTCAGATGGCGTTTGTCGACTTAGGCCATCTGCCGGCAGTGACATGCTCTCGGCCTTTCTTTGAAAGACCCAGCATACATTTTCAATGTATGGGTAGTATAACTGTAAGGCTTTGAAATCCGTCTGACATTCGCGAAGAATGTTCGTACAGTGCCCGTTAACAACCACTGATACCTCTGAAACATCAGTGTCGCTAAGTGGGAACACCGTGTTCAAACTAACGAGGATCACCTATGTGCATTCGGGCTGGGCAGATTCTGTCGCCTTCTAAGCATAATGCGTGCCTTGCACTCTTCATTGGCTCAAACATATCTTACGAATACCATCTCACTTCGCACCACACGATGCCTTGTTTGTGTGCGATTGGTTACGAGCAAAGTGGAAGCCTGAGGATTAACGTATGCCTCAGGTTCGGGGAATGAGAAAATTGACATCGAATTTTTCTTCGGTAGAGGACCAAAAAAACGATGGCTAACTTTTGTTACAACGCCGTCTGACACGATTAGGAATAGAAATCAAGGACGTTCCCAGTAGGGACTGACGAAATGTTATTCTTTTGTTGCCTTGTCCCGTTTTTCTCCGATGCAATACTCAATTTCATTTAGTCTTATTTGTTCTGGCACAATGACACATGTACGCAGTTCATATATACGGAGTATATATATATATATATATATATATATATATATATATACGGAGCCTTGAACAACTTGGCAACATTTGTTACATTGCTACAGGACTCTGTTCTCGAATACTTGGCTAGGTGCACTGCTCTGTTGACAACAGTAACATGTCGTTGTCATGTTAGTAAGCTCAAACCCTTGGAATTAACGATTTGGTGACTTGTGATCATGTACTGCGTCGACAACGACGTCAACAGCCTTCAGCTGACCGGCCAATCGGCTTTGGCGTGAATGCGTTCTAGCCGCGTTTATCGGAAATCCAGGTAGTCATGTGACAACCAGTCTTATATTAGAGTAGGTGAGTCTGTATTGTGTCCCGAGTCTTCTGTTATTGCTTAACAATAATTGGCAATCCACATAAACTTTAGTAAGATGATCACTCGGGTACTGACCAAGGTCGATTGCAAATTTCTTCATATTTTCGTATGGAAACGAGAACGCCTACGGTAAAGAACTATTTGCCTGTATGGGGCTCGTGGATGAGTTAAGAGCATATAGCCCTTAGAGCTTTCCAAGACGTGGTTTATTCTTATCGAATACCTTATCGACGACTACCGCCTTCGACTTTCATTCCCACCGTTGTTTGTCCAGGTCTAGTCGCTGCGAATTTTGCTGAGTAGTTTTGGGCAGTGTCGCAGTGGCCGGCCCACAATTGAAATTATATGCATGCGGCAGTTTTGTACTATTCGTCCTCATGGCTGCTGCCTCTCAGAGCGAATAAAATGTAGTAGGCAGTTTTATTGACGTCGGTTATTAGCTCTTATGTGGACAGGTTGAACACAAGGGAATCAGATGCCACTTCACATGAGGAACGAAAACCTTTAGATATATCTATGTCAATCAGCTATAACATACGTGAAACTGGTCATGGAACTGATCTTTAGATAACCATGGACCACAACTATGTTTTCCGATTTCTGTCTTAGCAGCTGTAACGAATAAGATTTAGTCATTAAATGGACACTACCTATCAAAACGGGTGGTTCTAGAGAAGGTTCCAAGAGAGAATTCACGTCCATCCTTACTTAACAAAAATAGGACAAACCGTAAGTTCACACCATTGAATAAACCACATTTGAAAAAGTCCGTTGCATAGTGGATCTATTGAAGTTCCGTCCGGTATGTTTGTTGTCTTCGGTTGGTATGATGCTGAACGATGAATTCATAAAGGCGTGTTTGGTTTGTTTGTAGAAAGTCGATCCTAAACTTCACTTCATCAATCTCTGCTGTGTGCAATAAGTGATCATGATTAATTTTGTACCATACCTGCACAATGTTGGCTTCCACCTTTTTCATAACCATCATTGTTTATCTGCTGAAACTTCTAATCTTAACATTGTTTGACACGCACTGACTTTCATCTGCTTTATGAGCTCTTTTTCCATTGACTAGTGGCTATTGTCTGACCCTTGTTTGCTTAATCCATTTGGAACGCCTTCCTGTTAGATAATTTGTATATCCGATTAATTCACATTCAAGGTGGGACAGCACGTTTACTGTGTTTTTATAAACAATACCATATAAATTCCAATTATTTTGACCACATTTTCTGGCGTTTTCTAGACTTCGAAGATAGTCCCCCTAAACCGACCGTCTGAATGAGCGTTATTAGACTGGTCGAGCAAATCGCTAGCAGCAATTTAACACTGTTTATACGTTTAAACATCGCAACAATGATTGAACTTTGTACAACTACATACGCTTACAAATCTCACGTTGAAAATACAATATGAAAAAGACTGTAGGCATGTAGACGTGGAAGTCGGAAGTGCTTCACACTTGCCTTTCCCATTCATTTTTCATTCTTCCATCACAATGTTTTCGCAACTTTGGGGGAAAATATTTGTTTTGGTCAAACCAAAATCCAGCGGCGTCGACGAACCTAACCGTTATTGGTGCGACGCTCCCACCACATAATTGGTAGCCGCTAAGCAAACAGTGGCGATCGAAATATCAGTTGTAGAAAGGAGGCGAAGCTTCACAGGTCTCCGAGTGGATTAACACTACCGGTCAGTTATAAAGTCCGCCGTCCAATGAAATCGGCCAACAAATCAACGTCAAACTTGCTATTCAGATTTGGCCGTTCAATTAGTGCTCTTATCGACTAACCTGGTGGTGGGGTTGCAAGTATCTGAGAATTTTGTTGCTGCCTTGAATTGGTAGCAATATAGTCGATGGAAATGACAAGTATCGTCCAACGTGCTTTTGCATCCACACTTAGAGAGGATTTAAGCTCAATGCCCAGCAAGGTTTGGTATCGTTTGAACGATTTTGGTCTATTCAGTTTTGAAAACAGTAGCTTCCCGCAGAAGATTTCAAAAACTGTTGTTTATTTTTTATCATGGTAGGCGTTGTAGGTCTAATGAGATGCAAGTTTCTTCTTTACGCAACCAGTCCTGTGGGCGGATCCCAAAATGATGCACCACATAGACGTGAGGTACTTCGTGATGCCTGGCCAACCGTACTTGATGCGGACACAATGTTTTGGACCCACCGTTGTTTAAACAACAACAGTCGACCAGCCACATGTTGGCATCTGAAATGGTGCAAATGGTTGCTGGACAACAAACGACTAGGGCCTACATAAATTTATGGCAAGGTTACCGTTTTGACTGCAACCAGTGGTTGTTTAATGGTAGCGGTCTAGTGAGCGTTCATTGTCTGTCGCCGCGTTGACATACGCATTCAAATTCTAATCATGCATCACATCTTTGGTGCTTCATCCCTTGTGTAAACAGTCAGTTTGGTGATGGTGAATCTCGTTTCTGACCGTTTTACTAATTGTAGTCAGCAGGAAGTATACTGCAACACCCAACAAACAACGTTTACTGAAACGATTCTTTGTAACCGTAACCGAGTATTTTAACCTAGCAGCAGAAAAGTGACGGTTAGCTTGGATTTACCAAAATGAGCTAAAAATCAGAGTTCGGATGATACCAAGCTAAAATTTGTATTATTTTCCTTCTAATAGCTGAGTTAAGGGAGGAACTGTTATCATTGGTTGGTTTCTCAAAAAAATCTGTGATTAACGTGTATTCTGATGAACGTGTAAATGTCACTGAAGGTCCACCAACTGACCACATTTGACTGTTGAGTGGCAAATCCGTTTCATGGTCCACCCATGGAGTGATCACATGAGAACTACATGATTTCACATAAACGCACATCAAGACTGTGGCTACATCACACTGTCCGTTGAAAATGGCTCCACACAATCTGCATTTCTCGTTAATAAGTTTTGACGCCAATATCACACGTACGGTACGTTATAAAAAGCTGTAAACTAATTAACACTTCAATCGTTGTTCTCGTCGGTTAATTTCGGAAAACACTTTATGCATATCGAAGGATGTATCATAGTTGCCGATTGATCACACTTTTGTTCGAATCCACTTCTACCTTTATTTGTGCAGATGTGGCGGAAAAAAAACAAGGAACGAAAGACAGTAAATAAGCGTACAAACAGGTAGTTATCAGCCGTTAAGTGGAAATGCAGTGACTTGAAAGTTTGGCAGACCACCACCCAACACCAAAGGTCACAATATTCAATCTGTAAATCGAGTTTCATACGGAAATATCACGTGTTCAAAGCTATAGTCATCAATGACTTTATTGTGGAATCCCAGCGACTACTCAACATGCACACGTAGTCTGAGATGAAACAATTGAAAATGGGTAGGAAATCGTGATTCTGTAGACCCACATTTAATGCTCGTATATTCTTGACGGACAAAACGACTTAGGCATCCAAACGGAATCAAGTAAGCCTCCATTTTGGAGAACATTGATCATACCTTCCCAGTGCCACTTTGAGTAGATTAATTAAAAAGGTACGGGGAGCTGCATTGCTATTTAATATGCTCAATACTGAAAGTATGATAATTAACATTATGCAATCCTAGTTTAGTGAGGATAGACGGTCGCACCATACTACTTACACCACTATTCAGTAGCAGCATGGATCGAAATGATCGCAGGACAAATAGGGGAGAAATACGGTAAAATCATTGGAGGGCAGCATCACGTCGAATGGTTTTCGGCACATAACGGAACTGAGACATGATGTCCTCAGATGAGTGTGGTGTGCAAATGAGTGTTTCTGTTCGTAGTCCCGTTGAGACGACTCAAATAAACAACTTCTGTACCATCCGCCTTCTCGGTTCACAACATAAGGTCAGTTAAAAAGAAACCTGCGGAATATGTACATAGGCTTCTGTTGAAGAGAATTATGCACCCACACCCTAATCACACATTGTCTATGGAAATGGGGGGAATGGTGACGTCTTTGTACCCAAAAAATGTTGTTAATCATTGAAAGTATGGAGCAATGAACACCTTAAGGGACGAAACCTCCCTCCGCAGCTTCACACCAACTAATTCTACACTGGTGAAACCACTACCATCAGATGATATCTGATATCTATTTTCAGACTGTATTACCCGTACATCTGGAACATCATTTTTTTCCATAAAAAAGAATGGTTTTATAATTGACGCGGTGCTAGTAAAAAGAAATTTGCTCATTAGCATTAAATAACCAAATCGATAAGCAGTTAGATAACCCGTACAGTAGCTTTGATTATCAGAATTTTTCGGTAATTTACACCGACTAACAGGGTGTGTCGTTTCGCCGAAAGCCAGACAGTCAAGGTCATGAGAGGTACGTGCTGGTCGACATACACCATAAGCTGGAAGCTTTCGGCAAATGATACTTTTTGTTTAAAAGCTTAAGTATACAGGTGTATGCCGTGATAACCTAATTCGAAGCTGATTTCTCTAAAACCTCTAAGGGTTATCTGTTCTGTTGAATCTTTATCCAATACAATAATTTCTCGCGTATTCTTGAATAAGTAAACTGTCGATCACTTACTTATTTCACTAAACTCGATGGAAAACATCAGGATTATTCTCTGGAAATTTCTTCCCATCTGCAATTCTGCCTTCATATAAAACTATGGAGATGACCAGTTATGTATACATTCCTGCTTCGACGGATACACGCTGTTCAGGCTTTACAATGCTGAAGCGGTCATATCGAATTGTGCCGAACGCTGATAGCATTTTGTGTTGAGTACGTTAGCAACAGATGAGCAAATATGAGGTCAAAATATCAAGAGAAGCCTTTTGTAAGCATTTGAATTCCGAAACAGTCAAGACTCACTGCAATTGAGAGTCCCAGCGGCCAGTATCCCATCGATAAGGGTTTGATAGCAGACGGTATATTAATGGTGTTCACAGAAAAGATAGAATCTTTTGTTGTATCTGATAATAATGTAGTGTGCAGTATATCCGGCGAAATGTGAAATGGTGTCACCACTTCTCATTTGTCCCGTTTTCAAAAAACTGGTGAATATACTTTCAATAAAAAACTCTAAGTCATGATGGTCAATGTGATGTTTTACGGGGTTCGATAAGGTTGAATATCTGTACATATCAGACTTCTAACACTTGGCGTCCGATTCGAACATCCGAATGGTTGCGCTTGAATGTGCATTATTAGAGGAAACAGAATTATCACTCAGTCTTACCTCTCTGGACTACTACAGAGCCCTGTTTTCATTCTCAATTGCACGTGGGTTAGACAGGCGGTACTAGGCTGTCCTGGTAACAAGTGGCGTTAGTTACTTCGAAAACAGTTTTCCACTAATCATCAGCCACACATAGCGAATCCCGGTCAATGAATGTGAAGAAGTTCCGTCAGTGGATGGTGATGATTCATTGTCATTTAACTGACTGAATCTATCAACACAACGTTGTTCATTCAGAGCACTGTGCATTGCAATCGGGAACAGCGATTGTTCCGGCTAAGCGCCGAAGAACTACAACAGAGCTTTAACAAAGAAATGTCGTTGTAAGTCACAGGATTTCACGAGCACCACTGACCGATGAAAGTTTTGAGTCAAGTTTTTCCCTATCACTTAGACCTATTAGGTACCAAAAAACTCCACTCATTTCAAAAGTGAACCAACAGTGTGAAATGACTAGCCACATATCCAAAAAGGGTCTGGCGGCCATAGAGAAAATATGGGAGGGAACAGTACCATTTGTTCTGCTGCCCATAGCTCCTTATGACAAGTTACATTAAATANTTCGATATATATATATATATATATATATATATATATAGGCGCCTCATTACTTGGAGTAGTAGAGGCACACATTCAAGTTGTGTCCGCACCATCATTCCTGGAACGCAAACAAACGGAGGCTAGACGAACTTCATTGCCAGTGGAAAAACTTCTGGGCCAGAAGGGTTTGGTGAAGACGAGAAACCAAAGTTTTATTGCTCTTAAGTAATCAGAAGAATGTACGTTCTGAAATCTAGAAGTAACCCATGAAAATTTAGAAAGAACCTTGAGGAGTAGCTTAATAAGAAATGATGTTTACAATACTGAGAATCACCAGTTTTACCCGCTTTGCGTAGGGTTAACTGGTTGATAAAAATGAGTGTTTTTGACGGTTGTACCTTCAAAGCTATTGTTAACCGATTCAGCTGGCTGAATGAAACAATCTCCTGCCATTTTTACTCTAAACTCAAAAGTCCAGTTTTCATTTCTCACACATATAACGTGATGACACTGCAGCAACGTGAAACAGAGATTCAAACGTCCAAGAAGGGTTCCAATGGTAACTGGGGTCTACGAGGATTGACGGTAAATTTTAACAAGAGACCTTGTACATGACGAAAACAGGGACAACGTCTAGCTATTAAAATTGAAAAACATCAAGGTATCATAACGGATAACCCTTAGTGTGAAACGCAGGGAACTACGCATCACGGACTGATCTCACACATCCGCCTCTCAAACCTAGGAACGTTCCAAACAGGTATGTGAACGCATTTGGTTGACAAGAGACGGGTAGAAGAACATTAAATTCTCGTTTGTTTCTGTAGTTCATTGAAACGAGCCATTTTAAAACTAAGTTTCGCCCTCGAGGATAGTACTCTTGTTTGCCGAATGTTAACCAGTTGAAAACTTTGTGCCTACTTTGATCGACTGGTAAGATAGTTGGAGCTCCTAATCGACCACAGTAATCAGAAAATCCGCGAAGACTAATTGAAACAGTCATCCAATCAATTGCACCAGTAATGTAATCGAAGTTGTCATGTGGCAAGTTTGTGTGGAGTTCAAAGCGACATGAGGCAGCAACTTCTAGTTAAAACAACGTTTGACCTTGCCAATAAAGTTGGTGACTACATTTGTTGTGCCGCAGCATTTAGTGGGGATTTTTGCGTTATGGGATTAAGCTGTGTTTATGGTTGGACGGGTTTATGCAGGAACTTTTCTGCAGTACTCCGTAACTGGCCAAATCCAAAGTGTCAAATGTATTGATGTAAGTGCTTGGAATCAGTCGCCTGAGGACTCCACAGAAGCTAACGAATGACGAACTGACTACCCAGTGCTGCACTTTTCTAAGGAAAGACTGGATTTGTAGGTTACTGTGTGACTTCGCACACTGACTTGTTTGCGTTGCACTTCCTCATGTAGTGTCCACGTTCAAGGTTTGCTATACCAACAATTATATCTTACCCGGCGAATGTAAAGTGATTTTTGCCGGCCAGACTACTTATATCTTTGCAAAAACTGTAGTGTTTGAGCTATTTAAGTTGACTGCAGGTGATCAGCTAGTTGGAGCCCACGGCCAGTTACTAGGCAGCAGGATTAGAAGACCCGGAATTGCGGATACGACGAGTTTATCGCGAATTAGAAACACACCTGTAGATGACAACATGTAGGACCATTGGGGAAGAATGGCAACTTGTGCAATATTATCCACATTACGTTTTCTAGGCGTTCGAGCTGTTTAGAGCTCTCCTGAAATAATGACTTCAGGGAAATCCGGACACGCAAGCTTTTTCTCAACGCTTGGGTTACGAAAGACGTGACCAGCACACTCATCAGAAAGCTCTCCGGTCAGTTGGAGTGAAAGTTAACTACTGCTTTTGTGAGCTAAGAACGTGGATGGCGCAAGGGTTGTGTATTCAGAAAGCCAATACATGAGTTATATGCCTCAACATGACTAAAAACAAAAACATTCATCTGCGTACTACACTGGTCACAGAACGTCACAGTTGCCTCGGGCGCCAATGCTTAGTTCATTCATGTAGCAAGAACCATTTCATGCCATGCTGCACTGTAATACTTTTTGTATTTTTCTCGCGGCAATTTCGATGTCAAAATCCACGCTCCTGCCTCATTACTGAATATTAGTGGCGTGAGTAGTGTGGTGCGAGCGCTCGTCCTCGCTACATTGGCACAAACGACACTGGTCGCAGACTTCAGCATGCACGTGATACTAAAGTGGCTATCTATTAGTCTATCCATTTCTTTGTCTCATCTTAAGCCTGAGGCATCACGCACCGTAATACACGGATGTACTGTGGATAACAGTAACCATCTCTGACAATTCGACTCATTTTTCAACACTCAGATGGATTTCTTGTAGACCCGTGAGGAAATTCGTGGCCAGTGGTGGAGTCGTAATTGACAAATCGTTGTATCCCAGCGTATAGTGAGTTTGAAAGCAGAGTCCTTTTGTGTTAAAGGAGAACTTGTCTGCGGACCAGAGAGAGAAGAGATCACCAGGACACAAAAAGACAACGTGTATCTATTCAGCTAATTCCCTGAGACAGAATCTATTACACGCATAAGTTCCATTGTCCCATCACGGTGAATGGATAGTATCCTGATCGGTAGTCAACATTCGGCATATCGTGAGGATGCATTGAAACAGATATAGAATTAATGACAAGTGGAAAGTGATTTATTTGACATGAAGTGAGCAGCTCTCATAATGTACGTCAGCTTTTGAATTCAAAGATTTTTCAGATAACCCTTCTAAAAGCACTTCTTTTTAGAACTTATCAGTAATGCATCCTCCGTTTTGACGACTGAGAGTTGAAACGTGGTGTGTGCAAATGAGTGTTTTTGTTCATAGTCCGGTTTAGACGCATAACTCGTGTACTGGTTTCTCCGAACTTCTCGGTTCATAACACAACTACGTTTCTTTGACCCTCTATTTTACCTGTGCATTCAATTGTGGGTGCGTTGACATACATTTGGGGGGTAGACAGATGGACGGCTAGAGCACTGCACCAAGGAACGTCTATAAAAGAGGTTGTCATTGAATAATCGGAGAACGGCAGCATGCCAATCATCCGGAGACCAGCTTCACTGATCTTCAGACATTTCTTCGAGCCCAGACAGACAAATCTGCCTCATGGTTCGGTGCAACAACACGGTACGACAGATTATAATGAGCCCGTGATTAGCGAATCTTTGCTTATTACGCATCACAAGCCCTTATTGTGTGCTCAAAAGAATTTAACAAGTATATTATCTTTGCCCTAGTTTTCTTAATCAAATTCAAAGCAACTACATGAAACCAAGGTTTTTTGTTCGTTTGTTTTCAGTTAAACGTCTGTTTTTTATATACATATATGTACTGTGTATAGCGTATCATGTCTCTCCTCCAGCCGTATGAAACTCTCTTGCAAACGGACTGAATACCTTTACTTCACAACTCCGTCGAGTCTCTTCTCATATGAACGGTGTCCGTGATAACTAACACTTCACTAGGTCTATTGATTTGAGTGATCCGGGACGTTGCGGCAATTAAACCTTGTTATCCACTCTTAAGGCAGACAAGTTTATAATCCGGAAATCACAATATTTTCTTTGATTGTGTTTTTGCTAGTGCATGCATCAGAATGTTAAGCTGGTGAATACAATTTCGTCCGGTAAAATTAAACTGAACTATGACGTGTCCAGCTGAGAGCATTGAGTGTTAGTCATTCTTTGAGCTTTTACTGAATTCCACAAATACGTTCCGATTTTGACCAAAAACTAACCTTCTGTTTGACTAGCAGTGGTATAGGCTGCTTTTCTGATTCTTGGACGCCCATTAACATGCAGACGTAGAGCATTATGTGCCTGCTAACTTTTTTCCCCGCTGTCTGATATCAGAACTTTCAGAATGCATGGATGCGGCTGACCACACCTGACTCAGTTGCAGTTTGGAGTTCTCCTGGTTGAGGTAATGGCTAGAATGGTCCGTTAACGTCAAAGGACATCAAGATTTATCAGCAGTCGCTAGGTGCTTGGGATTTTCTAGAGTTTTTCTCAATAGCATTATCAGCTTAGTACGATTTGTATCGTTTTCGGCACAATATATAACCCGAAGTAAAGCTTATTATCTTGTTTGTAATTCATGGGCAATAATGAATTCTGTTCATTTTGCAAGTGCTTTCTTTCGCTTTGAAGTCTTAAGTGTGAGGGTTCTCGAAAAGAGGGATTTGAGAATGGGGATTCTGCCGCCTCTGAATATGACCCAGCAGCCTAGATGAAATAGCAACGGCCGTTGAAGTAGACGTGGAGCTCAGCTGCCGTCCATCCCTGCGCTTCTGGCTACCAGCAGCAGACTCTATCGGTCAGCGTCCTCAGAAATGAGTCCTCTGGCTTGCCGGTATCGATTTACGGTGATATTCTCCTGAGATTACATGGTAGCAATTATCTGGCAAGTTTGGCAAACAACCTGACACAAAGTGCCTAGAAATCACAAGATGAGGTTGAGTGGTACTCCTGTAGGTACATAGTAGAATCGAACTGGCTGCCCTCCAGTTCGATTAGTTAGGTTTGAAACGGACAGTAACGGAAGTCGAGTCAATTGTCACATTTAATAAACCAAGGCAGCGTCTGCAGTCGGTCTGCACGTTTTCGTTCTGTGGCAGCGCGCACCACGCGTGTGATAAGTACCAATATCCATTAAAGCTTCTAGAAACTACATGCGAATTCGACGGTGTTCAGATAGGAGTTGGCTCAAGTTCACTGTACGATCGGCTGAATGTCTACAGGTCAAGGTTACGAAGAGAAGTAGGTTTTCGGAACCTGTGGAGGTAGACTGCATCCGGTTAGTGCTTGTTTACGTACATGACAGATGTCAGCAAAATACCATTTGTTCGATACTTCCGTTGTTCACCATTATGTGTGATTTCATCCGGTCCGTGCCCGAAAAGTCCGACGCAAATTTTGTGTGGTTTACAGAGGAACAAGAATGACACATTGTGTAGGTTTTCGTAACTTAACGAATGTTTAATGAGTCGATCTGTCAGTAAAGGAACTAGCTAGTAACTATTCGTTAGACAAGCCACGGGACGGATAGTATTGTGCCTTGTGATTTATCACCACGTTATCTAGCCTGACATCTCGATTGGGTGGACAAGTTTATCTCAAAATCATACGCGAGACTTTGAGTCATCACAACCGTTGTCATCTACATGATCATATTCACACTAGGTTCACAAATTGATAGGGTGTTGCGGGAGGGGAAAAGAACTCTGGTTGTGTGTTCCTGCTTCGAAGTTGGTCGGGGAAAACTTGTTTTGGAATGTTCATAGTTGTGAAGAAAAAGTGAATTAAAATAAATAGAATGTAAATTCAATGAAGCTGCTGGCTGCAGGCATTTTAAAAACGATCACGGAAACATATTGAAATAACGTTCAGCCAGACATGCACAGTTAATGAGCTAGTTTAGCGGTTAGGACACTCGTTGTATGACACAATAGTAATAACTTTTGGCAAGAAGATCACAGTCTTCATCACCATCATCAGCAACATCATCATTGCCATCATCCACATCACCACAGTTGAAAAATGCACAAGTGATTAAGAGGGTTGATTTACCGTCATGTCACTACAGTAAGATCAACTTTGCACAGTTTGAAAGTGAACAAAAATTACTCATTGGGTACATGCGTTTTATATATGAAAAATTAGAGCAAGTCAAATGGGTCATTAATATCATAGACATGGAGCAGGTGACAGTCTACTGGAGGGGGTTGGGAATGTTGGTGAGTGTGTTACACTGTTACTCGTGCAGGCCGTGAGACACGCAATAAATACGTGAATAGCAAGGTGCCGAATTGCAGTCTATTGTAACGGGAACATTTAGACGCTGTAAAATAGTTACGAGCTACTACGTACGTACTATTGACGAGACCAGATAAAGGTTCTGGTATCGTCCAATTAGATAAAACCAATTACGTCGGAAAAATGTCAGCTATATTGTCCGACAGAGCAAAGTATACTAAGACGAAAAATGATACGGATAGAAAAACAGCTATAGACAAGAAACTATCCAAATTACTCCGTTATATGAAACAATCTGGTTTGATTGACGCGCGCACCTTTAAGCGCTTCAGACCAACAGGGACAGTCATTCCACGCCTCTATGGTGTCCTTAAAGTTCACATAGATGGAGTGCCCTTAAGATCGATTCTCGACATGTACAATTCTCCGTATCATGCTTTAGCTC
>QNGE01004235.1:0-14803 GCA_008508345.1 Paragonimus westermani
ATTGACTTGAAAGTATACGTTCAATGACATTCATCACACCGATGCTCAAATCCCACCCAGCACAAAGTCCATCAGTTGTCCTGCTCTAAACACCTGTGAATACTGAGGAATGTTCCCCAATAATCGATTTTTTGACGATTTATGAGTGTTAATCGTCATAGGTTTAATCAACTTATTGATTTACAACGGCGGCTGCAACAATACAACATAGGAAAGACTGCGTCGCACTCCTAGTCAATATGCGGTGAAAGGCTGTCCAGTTGGGTGGCTCTATGATTGTGGGATAAGTAGGTTTGGGCCATACTTATCACATGATAGCGTAGTGAATTGTCTTAGGGGTAAAAGGTTGACGCTTTTTATTCCATCGCGCAGGAAACGAGTCGACCTAAGCCAAGTTGTCGAAAGGATAGATGAGAAACATACCCTTTCAATTGTGGTAAATTTTGAAACAATACCCAACTGGATTGATCTTCAAGCACATTTGCACGACGGTCACTTTTCTGATTAGCCATTTAGAGCTAAGTGTAGCAAGCAGCAATGTATCGTTTAATGTCATCATTTTAAACTAACATTAAACCGTCATTTTAAACAGGCTCGATATGCGGCACCCACGGATCGTATGGAACCGGTAATTATCAACCGACAATCTGACGTTTGTCAAACAGCACCATTTACGAGCCTTCGTGACGATATGAGGGGCATCAAACACGCACTCTCCAGTCTTTGTCATACCTGCCGATGCGTACGGACAACGCGGTCCAAACATTGCTCGAAATGCAATCGGTGTGTCGCTGTGTTTGATCATCACTGTTCAATGACCGATAGCTGTGTGGGCAAAGGAAACCGGTGAGTTCATCTCTACAGTTGCTTGCGTATACGTATGCCCCTGAGCCGTTCACGGTGAAATTCACAAGTGGCTGCAAATTCAAGACAACTACCGCTCCCACGGTTGAACGAATCAGTGTATAATATATGTCCAATTGGTGATTTCGAGAGCCTATGCTAGACTAGTCGGATACGTGAGCAAATACACGCCGTGTTCACTTCGCACTAGTCCGAGGTGCGTACCTCGCGTTATTCATGTGGGTGGATTTCCATGTCAGTAAGTTTAATCGATCAATGAGCACATCTGTCTTTATCTTGGACAGTGGTGTTAACAGCTTAGTTGCCGTTAGAGCATACTATGTTGCCGGACTGTGTGTGAGTCGGTGACTCAACATCTCAGGTCTCCGTCTGCTGCTTCTTCCTTCTGTTTTACTTGAGATATGCTACGGTAATCGAGTGTCCGTTACTGACTGAACGATGTCAGTGATGCTGATAATGATAACGATGTTGATGATAGCGATAACCGCAGTCAGGTTGAGCATGATGAAAACTATTACCCGGCCCCAATTGTCTCTACAATGTACCAATGTCAGTACAATTAACGTGACAGTAAATTTTCCATCGGTTGTGTTTTCGTTAAGGAACCTCATGCATAGTCTGCCACACTCATAAAATACAGCACTAAACTTAGCTTTGGATCCATATTTTTTTGCTTGGTTACCTTTTTAGATAAGAGGTTACATGACTAACACCTGCTAAACAAGAATATGCCAGGTAGCCTGCGCCTGGTGTCGTAGACGTTCGGTTGACCATCACACTTCCATACCTATCTGGGTTACCGCCAAATCACTTTGATGAAGGGACAACTCACAAACACGATGGGCACACGCACAGATTGACACATAAATCCTCACTAGACACGTATTTCTTTGAGTTCATTTTGTGCAATAATTCTGACATCACGTGTACAAAATTAAAAAAAGAACTGATTAACCACTCCACCACGATCACTAGCCTGACCAGAAGGTACTGTGGCTTGGAGCGACGAGCATACCAATAATGACGTGAGAAGTTACACAGGATTACTTTGCTAAATTGTTGAAGATGTTATGAGTGCAACCCATTTCCATCCTGGCGTTTATAACCAACGAGTTGCGTGATCACGAGCGCAGACAACTCTCACTCACTCTATTCAGTGGAGCAGTCAGGATCTACATATTTCGTTGTTACGTAGTTGCGTCACCAACATGAGGTTGGTAGTCTTATTATAACACACCCGCTCCGATAAACGCTCAGATGACATGCGGAGTACTGATGTAGTGAGGACAGACGGTCGAACCATACTACTTACACCACTATTCAGCAGCAGCATGGATCGAAATGATCGCGGGATAAATACGGGAGAGATACGGGAAGGATCATTGGTGGGCAGCATCACGTACAATGGCTTTCGCCACATGACGGAACTGAGACATGGTGTCCAAAGCGACTGGAGTATCCTCAGACGAGTGTGGTGTGCAAATGAGTGTTTCTGTTCGTCGTTCCATTGAGACGCTTAAGTAGTGTATTGGTTTCCCCAAATAAACAACTTGTGTGCCATCCGCCTTCTCGGTTCACAACACTGAGTGCATGATCAATACATCGCGGTTTGCGCAGTGTGATTAGTTGGTGAGGCGGTATCGCATGCTGAACGTTGCACGGCACGTGTAGGTGAACGGCCACATTTCTCACCTGATCAGTCCACTTAATGTTGGCAAAAGCTACCGTGTTGATATATATGATAAGTTTGTTGACATCTATGTCACGGTCAGGCTGGGTTTCCGAAGCATAGTTCAAGAGAGAACGAACACAGGCATTAAACACCGTATCCGTCAACTCCGACAGGGCGTATTTTCAGGCTGGTAACGACACCATGTCTTTGCTATTCCCGGCGCTATATCTTCGGCATCATAACTTGACGAGATAGTGTTGCTAAGTATGTGTGTCCAAAATTTCATGCGGGTTTCTTCTAATAAAGAAAATAGGTGTTGAAATGCAGAAGTTTTGAGACAGAATCTTGCAATTTGAAGGTGTCATGCACATTTATTGGCGTAAACGTCACTCATAATCAGAAGGTTAGTAGTGCTGTTAATAATACATATGTTGCACGCAAGTAACGGTTTACCGGATATATATGGATAGCAAAACTAGGCAATTATTTCTATAGTCTCATCGACACTAATACTGCTGACAGAGTTAGAATCACTGACTATGTCGGGCGTAGACTTTCAGCAGCTACTTTGGGCGTTGAACAGATAAACATAGCCACTTCTATAGTTCACGTTATCCCTTGAAATATGTAGCGAAAGAAGAAAACTTCGAGACACTTTTCATATTGGATGCATGTCAAAGAGGTGATTTGCCTGAATGTGTACATTATCAGTTCAACCAGTTAATTAAGAAACATACGGACTAGTTTCTTGGGCATGTGGTGCTGGATTTCCACGATGGTTAGATTAGCAGAACAGTGACCTGTCAGCTTCAGAGGAAGTCATCCGAATCCTTACCCTCTCAGTACAAAACAACTTTGTTCCGTCATCCGTTCTTACTTCGGGCGCTGTCCCAGCCTTCTGAGCCCGAATGTGACTATCAACTGCCCACATGCTGTTGACTTTTTAGAATACTACTGAAATATCTTTTTGACACACGTGACAGACATTTGTCATAGGGTATTTGAATTTCGCCACGTATGCTAGTTTGATTCATATTGACCAAATTGCGCACACTGTTTGCGATGTCCGGGTTACCATTCTCATCTCGATGAGAGAGAAGACGACCGAAATAAACGTAGAAAAAAACTGACGGTTTGGGCAAGGCAATCGCGATCGGTCAACCATGTCCCTTAATTCTTTTTTACTTCTCCACTGATTCGTAATTCCAGCTCTTATCTAACTGATCACTTCGGAATTCTTCCCATCTGAATGTGAAAGTATTTTGAGGACGGGCAGTATGATGCTTAGAACCTTCCTGATATATACATGAATATGAATATCTCTTCGCATGAACGATTATAAGTCTGAAATGACGAACTCCTTATGGATCGTTTGCTTAGTGCCAACTCGGACTCACATACACAAAACGGGCTAAGTATCTGATTGTTTCGAGGTCGTTGAGCGTGCGCATAACAAATTGCCTGTTCTGTGCAAGAGTGTAAGCCTTCATTCAATCAATCAGTTATTCTTCTTTGACACACATCCCTCCCATATTTTTATCCTTTCAACTCCACGGGAAATCGATAAGCCTGTTTTGTTACTGATCATACCAACTACTGAATTACCGGCTTCTGTGGTCCAACGAACTGGTTGTTCACTAACCTATCCAGCATACTTAATAATAAGGGATACAATGTTCAAAATCTTTATACTTTCGTTTTACAGTTTCGACGCCCTTCTAGAGATCTTTCTCAACATGCACCATTGCCTGGCATCGACCATGTTAGCATTTTGTAAATTCTGCTCACCAAATAATCGTATACGCTTAACGGGTTAACTATCACACAGCAACTAATTATCTTACTGCTTAATCACCTAGATAACTTAGAATCGAAAAATGGTATCGGTCTGGCTGCAAGAGAGTTGTGATGTGCTATTCACTTTCTTGCATTTACTAACCGAAAAGGTTACCATAGTTAGCAGATTAGACGGATGGGAAAAGATATTCCGCGAACATGATTTTCAAATCAAAATTTACATCCCACCATAAAAGCAGGATTGTTGTGAAAAAACACGTGTTGCTCATCTTGGTAATGCACTGCTGTTGACACTGGGATAAACGTAGTTAGGGCCAGAAATTCATCTCTCTGTGGGTTTATCAATATCCTTGGAAGATACTTATCAACCTCATTCCTACACCTCAAGATGGATCGGAACGGGAATAAATATTGATAAGAACATTGTGCCCTGTAGACAGGCTCAAAACTGCTGTAATGCCTGAGTGTTATGAGTCCCGATATCGATCAGTTACTCATGTGAAAAGAACAAGTGATGGGAGGCATGGACCTGTAACTTCTTTCAACTACGTATGCCTTGGGCCATTTCTTCTTCATGTGGATGGCCTTCTGGAACACAATAACAAACTATTCGCATCTGATAATCAATACAATCGTGTTCATATTATCTGAACAATGTCTCAGCAACTGGCTGGTGACAACAGAACCATGTTTCATACAATAGTTCGGCCAACACAGCTACGATCAAGGAGGTTAACAGTCCGCTATTTTCAAACACAACGGTTTGTGTCACCTTTTCAACCTGCTGAACCAAGTGCCGTCCACTACTAAGATTTTAATCAGTCTGTTTTGAATTCCTAATGCGGAAAGTCTTACCGAGAATCGGTTGGAGTCAAGCGATGTTTGATTACACGGTTTACCGAACTGGAAGATGTCCGGTCCCGTCGCGGTTGCATCACTGTTTCATAACAAGCTTTCACGGCTACCATGGCTTTTCTGAGTTATGTCAGTATCGCTGAATTCAAGCTACCCGAAAAACGTACTGATCACTACTAAGCGATCCTCATAACTCAAGTAAATTCTTCAAAATACTTCGTCAATTCCTGTGCGTCGATCGTTACATCGTAAGTCCACCTGGGGAGGACAATATTTGAATTTCAACAGTCATGTGGTCGACCCGACAAACGCTTCCTGCGTGTTGATGCGTCATCACAAACCTGTCATTCTTCAGTCACTCGAAGCGCTGCTAGTCATGCGTAGCAAACCGGTCCTCTGTGTGCAAAAGCTGTTGACCTTGAACCTCCGTCTGTCATGGTTTTGACCAATGACAGACTAGTGTATACATTGACTTGATGTATGAACTTAATTCGCTTAAATATTTTTTTGATTTTCACCGCTGTTATGTGTTAGCAACTGACGAGAACATACGAAATGGTATTACCATCTTGCAAAACCGTTCTTCTGATTTCGCTGTTCAAATTCGTAACTGGGGTACGATGTTTTACAAATTCCTGTATAAGTGAAGAAGTAGACATGAGAAAACTGAATGCTCCACAACTAACTAATGTAATGCAACAATGCATAAGTCATAAGACATTCGCATCAATCAAGGAAGGACGGTATCAACATCGACGTTCTCCAGGATGGGTCCCATGTTTGCCAGCAACTTCGATATAAACTACAGTTTCACTTTTAACCACGGGAGCACGTGTCAGTTGTTGTCTAAAGTAGCCTAAAAGACGAATTAATCAATGCACTTTAGATGATTGAAAGTTTTGATGATGATGTATCGCAGTCAATGGGGTACCTGTATTCATACCATTTCTAGTTCTTCCGCTGAGCCTTCTTTTAATAGTTGTCGACCTTCTTAGTAACGTTTCCTTCTAGGACGTTCCATGTCACTGTTGAGGTGAGCGGCGGACCGAACCACAGCACCTTCTGGTCAGGTTCATGGCTGCTATGATGATGATGATGATTATGATGATGAGAATCATATCGATTCTTGCCTAGTCAGCTGTAATCCCAAACTGGTCTTATTTCCTCGGCAAAAGTTTCATTTCAGTACCTAGCTTTCATGCAGGCTATAAACTTACAGAAGATTGATTCGTTTACTGGCGAATTACGTTCCAAGTGACCTTCGATTATTCTTTCACCGTAATTTTTTCTCATTAGGACCTGGTTTTTTGGCCTATGCGGGCTCATGTGTCTGATGTCCACTATGATGGCCTATTTATTATGGAAACAAAACTCTTGTCAGCTTCCTTGGTTCTGGCTAGCTTGTTTCAAGCTACTCCTCTTTTTCATTTGGACCAGTTCAACTTGCACTTTCCTCAATGTTGTGAGTCAGTTAATGTTGTGTTTTTAGTTGTTTCATTGACAACCTGTAATAAACATTGTTAATTTCCACTTAATTGTCACGATACTGATGTTTTCATTTTAACTACACAGAATATGGGAGATTGGAGCATTATGCAACACTGCCTCGTGTCAGATATCACACATGCTGCATAATCGGCTGAATACAGCGCACCGCATACTGGCAGCTTAAGTCAGTGTCAAGATTCCTGTCATGAATGTTGCCGTAAGGGATCTTCATTTATTATTACACAGAGGTCTTTCTGCAATCAGGTAAATAGTAACGAAACTCCAAAACAACCATGAGATGACAAAGTTGTGCGTATTGTAAAACGGACGAGATAATATTCTTCTATCTTGTTATCTTTGCTTACCTCGATCAAGCTTTCCAGCTTTTGCTACTCAGTTTTCTTGGTAATTATGGCTGTTTCGTGTTAGTAGGATGAAATTTAGCGTGCCCTAAGATTTGTGTAATGTAGTAATAACAAGTCGCCGAGTTGTAAACGAGAGCAGGACAACATCCAAATGTCTATTACCAGTGAGTCGTCCTTGATTTCGATCACTGGGTGAAGTTTAATACATCTTGTCCAAGATGAGTATCTGGACCAACTTTCTACCATTTTAAAGCTCATCAGGAAAACGTACCTCAATGGAAATCCTCGACTGTCAGCATTTCTAACAATATTGTTCACCAAGTTCAGCCGAATCTCAGGTCTCTACCTGACTAAAATGCCCTCAAGACGACATCTCCAATGAAGAAGTTGGTGTAGCTAGTGTATCCAGCTGCTAAGCAATCGACCCCCCTGATCACCAATCCCTAATGATTGTGGCGAACGCTTGATATATGATGATTTGGTCGTGCTCACTATACTAATTACTGATCAAAAGATCTTTCACACGAGCAAGTAGACAAGAGATTGTCACTCGGTGAGCTGAAATGGATAAACGAAGAACAGGTCTCATGTTACTTATTGGGTGTAATACGGTAGAACAGTTAACTTGGATATGAAGGCTGCGACGACCAAATGTACGTGTTGTTCAACCAACGAAGATTCGTTGACTCACTCCAATTTTAAACGCGTTCGGTAGAACTATATTGTTGTTAGCTGAAAGCATCTTTACATGGTAGCAAAACTCAGCAGTGTTCACGGAGTTCCCAAACGTAAAAGAGAACGGGCTGTCTTGTTCTTTCTATGTACAAATTCCAGCAATTTGCCACTAAACTTCACCCTATACATTGGTTCACCACATATAAATTTCTGCGCATGTGCTTGAGCGAAGAGCAAATCCCTTGCTAGCGATGTTCATGATTGCATTGTTGTCTTTTGTGAACAGTTATATTCGGCAACGAAAAACCTGACTATCAATGAGTCACTGAATTGGAGACGCTACTCATATCTCAAGGGTGAATCTTCGTTGAAACCTTCGAATCCATTCGATAGAGGACTGTTTGCGAACATCTCAGAATATTTTGGTCTTCGTCGTGAACAGAATGTGACTTTGTATACACACGGTGAGAAATATGGTATCGACGTGTGATACGTCTATCGCAAAATGCACTGAGGATCCTGAACTCAAACAAGTGAACGGAAAGTAACCGGGTATCGGGAAAAAGCAACTTTGTTTTT
Organism: Paragonimus westermani; assembly: GCA_008508345.1. Classification (NCBI taxonomy): domain Eukaryota; kingdom Metazoa; phylum Platyhelminthes; class Trematoda; order Plagiorchiida; family Troglotrematidae; genus Paragonimus; species Paragonimus westermani. The sequence continues at coordinate 8,296 of QNGE01004235.1, forward strand.
CATTTATGCATCGATTGTACTTACAAATGACGCATCCCTTTGTGTGTCATGTAATCAAAAGAACGAGTAAAAATTCGTTTCCAGAATTAGAAAAAGAGACAACCATTGACTGACGGTTATTCTGACATAGAATCAAGCAGTGTGGGTACACAGAAAATTGCTTTTAACTTGTACATTCGTGTGTACCATTGAAGTGTACAAGAGGGGTTTCATATGACTCAGTATTCTTCCTTATTTTAGAGTTTTATGCTGAACGTACATCGAATGATTCAGAGTTCTCGTGCAGTTCGTACACAACGAGCGTCCTATTCTGGGAACATGAGGAGGAAAATAATTAGCAGTCATTTCAACGCCGTTCGCGCGAATGTGTCCGCCTCTCACCCTAGTGGACAGTCGATGAGAGAACGACTAGCTGGCCAGACTACTTGTTAGGTTTGATGTGACAGTGCGCCAGTCGTCAAAGGCATTGGATCACCGGCGACAAGTCACAGACACATATTTGGACTATGTCTGGTGGGCTTTTTTTACATCGAAGTCAATGCCTGCATTTCCATTGGGCTCTTAGGGGTTGTGTTACACCGAATCATGCATATTGAAGTTTGGGCAAACGATTAGACAACTGATACTTTTGAAGAATGAACCAACGAGGTCCCGCGCATATCTTTAGTTCGACCAGCAGATGGTCTGAGACTGTGAGGAAAAAGGCCATAAAAAACTCTTGCCCGGACAGTTCTGTAAAGCTTTGGATCTGGAACATTATCAAAATAGTAATCTCCATTGGATGTAGATATGAACGTGAGTGACTGTGTGTAAGACGATCATTTTCATTCTTGCGTGCACAAATACCCACTGTGGAAGCACTGATTTGACAAGGTTATAAAAACCGTTTCATGCAATGTTCATGGAATCTCTGCGCAGAAATCTCCTAACTACCCGTGAGTTGAGCGCAATCAGCATAAGTTCCTTGATTTTTCAGCGGTCAAATGAATCGGAATAAACAACGATTTATCAGGTACTATAAGTGATTACTACAGCAAATTGAGAAGTCAGAATCAACGTGATTACAGTCCAGTAGGACGAATAGGGGTGTTTTTCCACCAATTAACCTTGTTATGTGTTACCCAAACATTCAGATTTTCGCTTTTTTGTCCAAGCACACAACACGACCCATGTTCAGGTGAAGACTACTGTATCACAGGCCTCGGCGTGTTTGTATCCGGACTGATCTCACTTGTTGATCTTCGTCACACATCCGTACTCCTTTATTGTGCTGCTACTCTGTAACTTTTCATCAGTAACAACAGCAGTCCGATCTGTTTGTTGGTGCCGCTCAACCAGAAGCGAGTGTTTACGTTACTGTTAATGAGGCTGAACTGAGTTTATCATTAATTCCGCTGATACACATCCTAACATGACTGGTAGGGTAATCCATGGGTGATTGTACTCCCGGTGAATTAGGGAAATTCATGGGTTAATTCGAATCTGTGGGCAACTGGGCTGGAATGTGATATCTCCGCTAGCTTTCTTAAAACTATATAATTCGACTTGTAAAACTCATTCAACGTGAGCACATGATGCGAATACGACGGAAGATTAAAAGCCATGACAACAAATTTACCAAGCGTATCAAGCTACTCATGAGTTCTATAAAGTTTACGTCAAATTGTCATGTTCAGCTGAAACAGGACATCCACGCAGAGAACGAGTACTAAGATAGGGCCAAAAAATAAAGGATCTAATCGCATACTGAATGCTGGACTGAGTCAGCAACTTTGGATGGGCAGTTCGTGAAGTCCCACTGCTGAGGTCATTCTTGTATTGACAGTTACCCGAATGGTTAGTGGCGAAATGGTGACCAGCCGTTCTGACCTAACTGGGTAGTATCAGCAAAGTGTACACTGAACACTCAGACCCAATACATGGTGATTAGGTGGCGATGATAACACATCAAAGAACGGTAGACCAAACAGTCACCCACTAGATAGATGTTTCACGCTCGCCGTGGTTAAAAGAAAGCATTTGAAACGGGTGAAAGCGAAAAAGGTTGGAACGATTTCTCATTGCGTCTTCGGCAGTCACTAGGATCTTCCATCTACAAGCGTGCTCTTAAGCCGTTGTAGCTACTTGTCAGTTTACGAACCAACCAAAAAGTCTATGAAATAAGTTGATTCAGCAATGGAAAGTGTCGGTATACAATTTCGTGTTTCGCCGCCAACAATCTTTATGACTGGGGTAGTGATCCAATGATTTCAAAGACTGTATCAGAGGAAACCTCCCTCAAAGGTGCGAGTCATTCCTCATATTTCCTATGTGATCTAACCGCTTTACGAGATACAGCTTTGGAGCTACTTTCCCTAAAGCTATATGTTGTATGTCTATTTCAGCCTGAATGCCATTTGCATGGCGCAACGCGATTGCTGTCGCGCGACGATTCTGCAGATCGTCTGTATTTCTGACAGCAACTGAGAATTCCTCTAGGTATTTTCACTGCCCATTCGACACTGTCCATAATATTCGTCATCCATTCAGCGCTTCAGTACAGCAAAAATACACATGTTACAACTTTTACGACCATCTCATCTTTTGCCTAATGCTCCGTTAATGTGAAGTCGATATGACCGACTGTTTGTAACAAGCAAAATAAATCTAGGTCGATACCAGCCGACTGAATATTGTTCAAGTATCGGTTATCAACGTTACAGTCAAGTCCCTTCTCCTAGATCCTAAGGTTAAGCGTGTTTTTCTTACTAAGGAGGCATTCCTTGTATCCCACTGGCACATGAATGATTTCAGTCTTAGTTGGTCTATCACCTCCTGATTGACCAGTTGTTTACAACTACACATGTTCGCTTGTGGTTAGGTCTCGCATTACCATTGGGGGACACAGGCGCTTAGCCTTGACCGTACCTGCAACCATATATGTTTGCCTGCTCTCTATGGTTGTGGGATAATCTCGGGATCTTGAGCCAAGTGTATGCTACTTTTGAGTGACCAATTCGTACCGTCTTTATAGGACACAACAGTCGAAAAAATTTTTGAACACAAAATGGTCAAGAATGGCAGCAGTAAAATTTCACATCCATCTCAAGTTACTGTCGTACTGTCAACATCCGGCCACGTAGAATCTGGAGCATGGAGAGTCTACTGTTTGAAGTTGCTCAGTCGATATTTCAGCTGTCGGCTAGTTTTACCGTAAACTCTTTTGTATATTTCTCAGCCTCATGCGACTAGCAGCTTAGTTCTATTTATTCTGTCCATGTCATATAACGAGGAATTGAAGTGACAGATTTGAAAGTGGGGGCAGTATTCAGCTGGTCACATGTAGGATTAACGGAAGGTTGCATAATTATAAATAGATTGTTGCTCGCTGTTCGCAGTGACCAAGTCACGCGGTGTAAACGAAGCGAAAAGGACACCAAGGCGAGCAACGAATATCACGATTAATCCCCAGTGATGCAGGGAGTGCTTTGAACATCATATGTGTGAAGTAAGTTCAACGGTCTTGTATGGAGGGCATCACAGGTGCTGAACAAAGCACCTTGTATGTGGTACGTACATTGGACTTATCGACGGCAATCTGTTTTCACTAATGATGGAAAAATATTGACCTCTATGGACACGATTTGCTATTAGCACCGTCTTAAAAAAACAGAGCACGTGCTTCTGCCAACACGCTGACACCAGGCAGTGTTAACAGGTGTCACCAACTGTGTTGATTGTTATGTTCAAGTTCAAGAACAGTTTCTGTCGATGTTCGTTCCTCCAACTTGAAAGGCGAGTACAATTTTGTAACAAGGTAACGATCCATTTTACAGGTCGTTCATCATCATGGCGTGTTTTTCAATTCCGTCGATAGAGTATTTCTAACTGACAGGCTTGCTCTACTGAGCTTGAGTCGAGAAAATATATTAGGGATTGACTAGGTTGTGGATTACACTGCGTGCACCAAGGTGTACAGCTCAACGTCCCATTTGTCTGGTGAATTGAAGCGGACATGAAGGAGTTTGAGTTCTACCATACTGCAACCGCTTGTTGGAAATGGATCTGATAGATAAAGTGAAGTGCTTAAACGACTTGATGAGCGGAATCCTTATCGGTCCGTCGCAGAATTACGGTGTAAATGCCATCTTGCAACAACTATTTAGGTGTTTCTGCATTTAATTCTTTTTCTCTGAAAAAGGTTCCAATAAAATCCGAACACTTAAAAGAGTGACTGCTGCGAATGTGGCAGCAATTAAATGGCTATGAGACGTGTAGTGACCATGTAGCTTTGTCGCGAGGAGCATATATGCAAGTTTATTGGCACAAAACACGATATTTTTCTGTCTGTGTGCAGGTCAGAAGCCGTGATTGAAAACGTAGCGACGTGAGTACTTTTGTCTTACATACAGGATGCTGCACATTTTGGTATGTTATATCTGTTTTTCCACGTTAGCTGGTAAGCACTGCCGCAAACGGACTTGAGTAAGCAATTGGCTCGTCTCAGATTAAACGAGTATAAGAATTGCCCTACTCATTCGTTGTTCAGTAGTTTATGATAACCAAAGAAATAACAAGGATAGCGTTCTGATACTATGGAACGACTTCAACCACATCGAGATTCATTCTCGCTAAGCTTGGGTGGTGTAACCTAGTTAATTTTTCCTATGAACATATTGCTTTATTAGTTCGTATGTACAACAATGATATATCCATGACATTTATTCAAACGTGCTCCAACCATGAGTCTTGACCACCATGTGCTAGAAATGTGTTCTGGGGTCTACTAGAGAACATATCACAAATCATTGATTAAGGGAAGAGACGTTTGTATCTGAAGAGGTGAGGTGAAACTTGATGCAGCCATCTAAGATCACTGCAGAAAAGAATGTGTATATATTTGCCGCCCATAAGAAAGGTTGTGTATTCGAGTTCAAGCCTGGTTCCAACACCCATCAGCTTAACGGTCTGTGAAGGAAAGAGGAGAAAACACCTAATGCACAATTACACGTGGATGACACAACGGGATTTTCAAACGTTGGATCCAACCAACACTTTCCATCGGAACTGTAGTCCGTCATCAGTGTGATAGGTTCCACAGAAGTTTAAGGTAATCGTTACGTACTAGAAATGTCTGTCACGCTGATCAATTTTTGCCCTTGCCACGGCCAAGTGGTTTGAGGTACGAGGTGAACACATGATAACCCGACGTAGGTTAGGTTCCTCTCCTGTGTGAATGCCTCCGTAACCGAGAGAGTTAGTGGCTGGAAATTTTAAGCTAATTAACTGTCATTTGTGCTCAGTGGCGTGAATGTTGCCACTTTGTGGTATAGTTGTCTGTTAGGCAGGTACACCTAATCAAGCAGCGCACTGGCAGTTGACGATGACAATGTCAACTTTTGAATGCTTGAGCGTAGACAGTTGGTTTTAGTAGTTAGGTCTCCTGTCGGCCCTTTTCCTTGAACTGAGCCTCCATTTTTCCTGACGATTGTACGTCATTCAAGCATTAGCAAGAATAAGTGAATACTGCCGCCTTTTATGGCAATAATTATAGAATGCCGGTGGAGCCTATTTATTCCGTAGTGACCTGGTGATTGTTATCAGGTAGCTAACCTACAGTGAAAGTGACAACTGATTTCCTTTTAATCGTCCCAGCCCATGCTCTATAGGATATTTTAGATAAAGGTCGAGTCATACGACTTAGAAGGAAACGAACGAGTAAATTAGCACAGATGAGTTACGAACCGGCAAATTGTCCCCCGGATTTACAGCGGTTAACGGAGAACTGGCTGAAATGTAATGTGAATGGATGAACTCATAGATGCGAGGTTAACTAACGACCCACGAGCAGCAGCATTTAATGAGTGTCGGCCATTCAAGCAAACCGGATTATCAGCGTACGAACGAATCACAATAGCACTATGGCACAGTAGCGAACCTTTTATAAACAGTCCTTGGTCACAGTAAATTGTTTGGTTCTGCCAGATGCTAAAAAATTAAGCTTCAAACAAAACAGCTCATCAACAGTGCATATCCTTGTAACGGCCTGGACTAGAACCTCGGCCACGATTCGACGAAGCAACCGTGTTGACCACTGCACCACTGAACCCATATTAGACAAGACTGAATTGTCACATGTGAACGCTCAACGACTATCGCCTGTGATCAGTGATCAGGTTACCCGATCGCCTCGAGAGTGGAAAAAGTAACTGATCACTTAACTGCAACCTCTGACCCAAGTTGAAATCACTGAAATTATTAACTTGTTGAGCAATATTTTGATTACTGACAAGTAGGAGAGAATTTGTTCGTTGTAAGCCGAACACACAATGTGAAGTCAGTAGTGTACTCAACAAGGTTGCCTCATGAAAGGATGGTCGCAGTTCTAATCCAGGCCGTGACAGAGACATACACTACTGACGGGCCCTAACAAAAGTGAACCTCGAGGCTGACTGGCAAACCTATGGGAATGCGATGGCTGTGATCAATCGTGGGTGATTTCCAACGCATAGTAATCAACCCCCCTTAC
>QNGE01004235.1:15588-26934 GCA_008508345.1 Paragonimus westermani
GCCGGTGAGTGGCCGACTATTTGTTATGAGTGACTTGAACGCCCGAGTTGGGCGCGATTCGGTAGTTCGGTCGGAAGTCCTCGGGCCCTAGGGCGTTGATTCAGTCAACGAGAACGGTGATCGTCTGTTGTACTTGTGTGATACTCACGAGTTGGCTATAGCGAACACCCGATTCCAGCTGGATGCGAGCGACATCACGACGTGGACTCATCCACGAAGCGGTCATCATTATTTGCTTGACTACGTGATTGTGCGGCAGCGCGACATTCGTGAAGTGCGTATCACGCGGGTGATGCACGGCGCTGAATGTAGCACAGATCATAGGCTGGTCAGGACCAAATTGTTTGTACATCTACGCAAGTCTGTTTACTGTAGATCTTCTGGGTAACGGCGGACGTTGGGTATCAAACGACTAGAGAACTCCTAGAGGAAAACTGTCTTTCAACTTGCAGTAGTCACTCGTCTACGCAACGCTTCTATATCGAACACTCCTGAGAGTATGTGACAACAACTCAAGAAACAGATCACGACAGCAGCCATTGAGACGATCAATATGGAGCGCAAGAAACGTTCAGACTGGTTCGAAGATAACAAGAGAAGAATACCACGTTTGCCACGTCTACAATGAACCCAGCCAATAGAGCGAGTACCCGCCGTCAACTGACTGAGCGTATTCGCAGAATTAAGGACAACGGAGGAGGAGGCAAGGTGAGCGGATGGAGGGCGACGCAAGTCATCAGCAACACACAGATTTCTATGATTCACTTAAAGCGATCTGCAGTCCATCCATTCAGTCTACCAAAGCACTGGTGGATGTGGACTCCGGCTGCTCTTGTACTCAGTCAGAGGATATAATGAAAGTGCGGCGCGAACGCTTTGATAGCCCACTAAACCGCCATGCTACCATTGATTGGATGACTGAACAGCCTGTTGCAACAGGACAGCAAACCCTCACTTGATCTCGCCCCAGATTCTTTGAATTTGCAGAGGGAGGTTGGTCAGTTGCGCAACAGGTAGGCTGCAGGGGAGGATGGTCCACTAGACGAGATCCTAAAGAATAGCGGACCGGCATTGAAACGCGCTTTGCTCCAGCTGGTTCACTCCATCTGGGAGCATGAGGCGATGCCACAAGATTTCAAGGACACTCTTATCGTACTCTGGTTAAAAGGTAAGGGCAACAAGCAGTGCACCGACAGTTAACGAGACATCAGTCTTTTGAGCTGCACAGGCAAGGCGTTTGCCAGAATCCTTCCGAACCGGCTGCATACGGAAGTCTTGGAAACAAATATTCTTCGGGGGCAGTGTGGAATCCGGGCGAGTCGGAGTACGATTGACCAGGTGTTTGCTGCTCGACAGCTTCAACAGAAGTGTCAAGAATGCAACCAGCTCCCGTGTGCCCTCTTCGTGGACTTCACCAAGGCCTTCGATTCCGTGAACCGCGAGGCGTTGTGGACGGTGCTTGCTCAGTTTGGATGTCCGAGTGAGTTGGCCAATATGATTAGACTGTTGCATGAGGGCATGAGGGTGGAGGTACAATCGTGTGGATTGACCTCTGATGATTTTGACATCGTCAATGGCGTGAGGCAGGGTTGTGTACTTGTCCCAGCAATGTTTAATTCATATTTGATTGCCATGCTAACAGTTGTTTTTCAGAACTGGAGATGATGGTGTTGAGGAAGAGTAACGGACGGATGGGCGCCTGTTGAATATCCGACGTTTCAGTGCCCCAACCCCGTTACATACCTCAGCGATGCGCATGCTTCTGTTCGCAGTAAACAGCGCATTTCGGGTACACAATGAAAAAGATCTTCAACGTCAGTCTGCAACCTTCGCTTCGGACATCAAAACAGGTAAGACGCTTTCCTTTATTCGGTCTTCCCCTGGTTGAGGTGCTGCTTGTGGACCTCCACCACAAACCGGCGTCGATGGAGACGTTGTGGATAGCTGCGCGAATTTTTGCCATTTGGGTAGCAGTTTGTCGACAGATTTGTTCATGGACCACGAGTTGTGAGCCCGTGTGGCGAAGGCTAGTGTTGCTTCCGGACGTCTTTAAAGACGTGTTTGGCAGAACCACAGTATGAAGGCGAGTAATAAGCTCCTTTTCTACTGCTGAACGGCGCTGCCCATACTGCCATACAGTAGTCAGGCAGAACGCAAGCTATCTGAACCGCTTGCATGTGCAGTGTCTGAGGTGCACCTTGGGTATTCGGTGAACGGACATGGTTGGTGACACCGAGGTACTGAGACGAGTGGACATAGATGAGATGGAATCCCTGCTGCTGCTGAATCAGGTGCGTTGGCTAGGTCAAGTCTGCCAAATGGGTAATTACCGTATTTCGAAGCGGCTGTTGTATGGACAAGTGAAATCAGGGAAGCGAAATCCCCGTGGTCAGAAGCGAAGATACTAAGATGTTGTACAGGTAAGTCTTTCACGTTTTAAAATCGGTTTTAGATGTCGGGAAGAGTTGGCGCTGTGGAGCAGCCTGATTCGGACGATAGTCCGCAACTCCAACGAGTAGTTATTGAGCGACCGAGAACGAAGACGCGTGGTACACAAGGGAACCATCGGTGCCATAGGTCGCGGTGACATGACTATGTGGCGTTGCGATATGTGCGGCCACGACTGCACTGGTCGTCTGGGATTAGTAGGTCACCAACTTACCCTCAATACACCGTCGGCGAAGAGACGACGAGTACGTCAGGCACAGCTCAGGTAGGTCATATTAGCGCATCCACACTATTTCTGATAATGATTGCAACGGCCAAGAACGTGGTCGTATGGCAACCAATCCGCTTCTCTTTTCAGAAACTTGGGTATCTGCGGTCTTCCACCCATTCAGTTCTTCAGCTTTTTTAGTGTACTGTATAATGAATGGTTTGTGTTCTTCTCGGACTCCGATCTGAGTTTTGTTTTTCTTATCCCTGCTTCCTCTAAAATGCACTAACCTGCACACTTATAATAAAGTGATTCCTGCATTCCATTTTACATATCTTCTCACTTTAGATCTGGTCATTGCAGTCTCTCTGTCTGTCTGTTTATCCCCCAGGAGGTAAGGGTTTCCTTTTCGTGCAAGCCAATCAATTGGCTAACCAGCATTGGCCGGCTGGACAAAAAGGGCTTCACTCAAACACTTCCTGGTTTTATTTCTTCAGGTTTATACTGGATATGTGTTGTGTGGGTGTAATCGCAAGTGGTGCGGCGCGAGCCAATCGCGGTGATGGTTGAGCGCAGGCGTCCTTTGATTTCGGTCACTATGACAGGCTAATCCAAACCGGATGCCGCAAACCATATCCCTGTAGAATGGAAACCAAGTAAAAAACATTCTACTAATCTCCCGCATCTTTGCCGTCACTTGAGTCGCTTTATTTATTTAGTCAAAAAGTTGACTGGTCAGCCACCTTCGTGTAGAATACGGACTACAAATTCTAACGTGTGATCCCATGCATTTATGTAGCAAATGTTCTCGGTTTCACGTGAGTATGACTGTTGAGGGTACAAGAATCAATGGTGCCTCTGAATTCCAAGAGTTTGAGCCAGACAATAATTATAATTTCGTGGGTTTTTCAGTCGACCTGGTCTGCCAGTTTTCTACGTTTCCGTTGTTCTAAAATTGTCTGTTTTCATGGTATCTGGACCAGTCACTTGCAATATGTCGAACAACACTATCCCAGAACATTTATTAAGCAACGTTATTCGTACACTCTGATAGATACATAACGGTGCGCAGTTAGCACTGATCAGTGAGCTTTTGTTGTATTATGGACTATATCGATACTGATGAGTAAGACCAATCAACTCTTGGGATAGCAACTGGCTAATTTGTGCGACACTGGAAATTTTTTAAATTTATTTCCTAGCTCTGTGCGATAATGACAAAGAAGTGGAGTGCGAATTTCCTTTTTAGTTAATATCTTATCTGCGTATTAACGAAGAAACGAAACAAAAAACAATGAATGGCGACTAGGAAACTTTCGGTGCAGAATGTACCGTCTCAGTAGAATTTGAAAATTTTTGACTTATTCAGCTCTAATAACAGATTTAGACGTTGTGTCCCATTGGGAAGGAACGCTGGCTGTGAGATGCTTCTGAAGAAAAATTAATCTGTCTGTTCCATAACGCTAATTCAGTCAGTCACCCTCTAGAAGTTCGTTGTTGTTCAGTGGGAAGGGAGGCTCTGACGAAGCATTTTGTTGATTAGGAGTACCTGTCTGGTGTCCGCATTTAGTCGAGAATTGACCTAACTTTGTCAGTATTTCTGGATGTGGAACTATCCTGGACCCCATAATTCTTCTAGTGGTTTACCTCTGAGCAATTTAAAGGCGTTCCAAATCTTTTTGACATAAGAACAATAGGTTTACATTTTCGCTTTCAAGACTGTGTGGATTAGCTTAGAGAACAAATGGCTCAAGGTCATTTGTGTCATTTCGGCCATGGCTTCAGAGCTTGTCGACATGTTCAGGCTGTCTATCACGGAGGTTCATAGGTCTTGTTTGCACACTGATACGAATTGCTTAGTGTCACCAAAGTAGTAATCAACACAGTTTTGACGGCGAATGTATATGATTGCATTTGTCGACGTTGAACGGCAACTTATTTTCCACTAATTTGATTGTCCACTGAGTGTCAGAAAATGTTCTTTTCCAAGTAATATGTCAATAAAATGAATTGTGTGACTGAATATATATTGAGATGTGCTCGCTCTCCATCTGTGAAGTCGCCCAAAAACCAGCAGTTTTTCTGTCGTAATATATGTAAATAAGCTCCTTCCTCAATTTTGAGGCAAGCAAACTTTTCGGTTTCGTCTAAACCGAAGGAAGATTTCTTCGGATAGAAAAAATCTCACTAGTGATCTAAACAAAGCTGAAAGACGAACACTGAACACCATCTTCATCAGCGCTAGCAACAATGCATCGGTGGATCTTACTGACAGTTAACTGTCAATTACTGACAGAGGAATTTCCATAGAACTGAATTGGCCCCATGAGCAGTGTACTGCGGCGATCAATAATGTACATTGTTTTATGCGACCTGAACTGTTTGCAAAATATTTAAACTTCATCAAGGTGGTTTGTCATCTATGGGTGCACCTGACCTATTTTATTCTGACGTTGGGTCATCAGTCGCCGATGACGACGATGTAAAATGAATGCGGGCTGAAACCTACCTTTGTTCGAGGTAATTAACTTAATCGATCTATTGGGTTATCGTAGTGTACTTCCAAAGTTAACTGCTTTGAAAAATATCTATCACTGTGCACGAATAACTGATGGAAACAATCATTTCAGTAGTTTCGTACCACTCGCTTTGAAAGGAACCCTAATTATCTGTTTAGCGGATAGAGTTGCAAGGATTTGCACAGATGACACCATTACTGAAGAATTGGCGTTCATACGTACCATAATGGTTACCTGGTAAGGATAATAGATACAACCGTGCAACAGCGGGGTGGAAGAGCCCACCTGCACCTAGTAGAAAAAAACTGTGCACATCAGATTATCATTCAGGAGCGATACGCTAGTCGAAACTGTCATGCGTAGGCTCAAAAGCGCAGTTAATACAACACTTTATGTCGCCAAATTACGTGTCCACTTTACGTCTGATCCGGTTTTATGCCCACACCTAAAAGATAAAGTGCCTGTTTCTGAAGCCTCGTCTTATGCGTACTCAGTCACTTGTTTCTGTGATACCAGTTGTGTTAGCCGCATGACAAGACTGTTATCGGAACTGGTCCGGGAACATCACCCAGCTTGACTCAACAGTGAAATAACAAAATCTGTCAACCGTGCCATATCATCACACCCGGTGGATTTGAATCACTCTGTTGATGAGGGATACATTTCGGTCCCATCCAGATTCCCGTAGAATTCATAAAAAGTCAATTTTGCAAACAGCTGTCTTCGGTGATTCTCATCAGGTTCTTACGGTCGACACCTTAACAGGTGAAGCTGATCAAATAAGAAAATAACACGGGATATCTCTGCCTCAGTTGGAATTCCAACACTGTCGGAACACCATGTGCGTAATAGAAGTGGGTTACTTAAATAAACTTCCAACATTTTTATATTACATTAAACCGAACAACCTATCACCCGGTTGGATGGTCAGTCTGTAGGAAGCTGGTATGTGCACCCCCACAGTTTATGTCAAATAAGAGTTGTTCTAACAAAAATTTGGAATTGATGTTCCAGCTATCTTGGTAATTCAGCAAGACAAAGCAGTTAAAAACTGGTGGAAAGTGCAACTAATACCCGGTTGCAGAATACTTAGCCAGAAAGCTGGTGGATGTCATGATCCACGAAAAGTGGCCAATGTGGGACGAGAGAAGACCTAGATATTCAAAATATGTCTATATTGAAACATCCAACAGCAAGGTGCCTACACCTTGCACATAAACAACCAAGCCAAAAATGAAAGTAAAGTTTCGTTGACAGGGCAGCTTCCTTACAGCATTCACCGCAAGACGCAACATTGAGTGCACTTACTTCACAGATAGCTGGGCAAAACAACGACAGCATTGATGCCACTGAGTCTCATTAACCAACTATGACATATTTGATAACATCGTCAAGTTCTTACTACTTTGCTTATCTACGTGCTCAAACCGTGTCATGCCCTGTTGGTGGTCCGGTCGCCATAACAGTTCGTGCCAGCGGATTGACGAATCGCACACGCACGGATGTAGCGCATGTGGTAAGAATCCGGAAAGACATGCATTTAGTATTCACTGCAAAATGGCTCAATCATAGCCTGCCAATGGACTCACATGTCAACGGACCTACTTGGCTGCTTAATCGCCTGCTTGCTTGTTCATTCATCGTACATCGCTGAATTTAGCATTGAGCATACATCTGTAAGACCAGGCTGGTGCTAGTCAGCGGCTGTTTGCTGTTTGTTGCAGTACAGTTGTTAAGTGTTTGATGGGCGTTGGTTGGGCTTCCATGCCTTTCAGTATTCTGTAACTTTTCTTCTCACACTCACTGTATCTCTGACTCTCTGAAACTGAAACAATGTCCGGACTTATCTTTTTCCCCTTAATCATCTAACACAGATTAGTATGTACAAAAGCTTCCTCGACTTCCTCTGATCTGTAAATTTCTTATGAATCCTATGATTTGTTTATTTATGTTTGTAAGTCTCTTTACCGTACCTTTTCCGGACAGTAGAGGAAACCGAGTGCTAAACTACTGGAAAAAATAAAGACGAAGATGGATGTTTGGCGTACAATTATTCCTTTCAAAGAAACCCTCATATTCAGTACTCTAGGCGGCATTTACAAACATCTCAAGTAAAAGATGACAGCAAAGGCCATCAATACAGTCAGTATCTAGAGCTAGAAACGCATGAACTGGCTGGATGACAGCGACGCAGTTATCTTGAGACAAGTAGGAAGGAAGGTTGAAGAGTTAACTCTTTACATTACAGGCCTAAACAATACAAGGGTGTCTATGATCATCTTAAAGAGATGTTAGATCCGTCTATCCAGTCTAGTAAAACGTTGGTGGACGGAGACTCCGACGCTTCTTGCCCACAACTGCGAGACAGTATGTAGGTCTGGCAAAAGCTCTACGCAGCCCAATAAATTCATCAGACGTCATTGGTCGAATAACGGTGAACAGTACATCACAAGACAAAAGTGCGTCGCTTTCTCTCGCTCTAAACTTAGCAGCAGTACAGCGGGTTGTTGGAGAACTGTGAAAAGGAAAGGCTACAGATGAAGATGGACTGTGATGGAGATCTTCGAAGTGTGTCAACGAAGTTCTGAAACGTGCAGTTCTCCAATTTATTAACTCCCTCTGGAAGGCATTTTCCCAAGTGTTCACGGATGCCCTAGTCGTACCTTTTTTTCAAAGGTAAGGGGAGCAAGTAAAGTGATGGCACTTACTGGGTTCTCAGTCTACCGAGTCGTGTTCTTGCAAGTATTCTGCTCAGCTAACTTAATAAGTAAGTTTTGAAAACCAGTGCTCATGAGGAGCGGAATGAGGTACGAACAGGAGAAGTTTCGTGAACCTGATCAACCATTCCACGTCCTCTTTGCGAATTTCGTCAGGGTGTTGGATTGTGAAAAGCATGAGGCATTATGGAGGGTACTTGTTAAGTGGGGATGTCCAAGTTAGTTCGCTTATTAAATTAAAGTGTGTGTGAGTAAGAAGACGGATGTACAGTCGTGTGGATCTATATGTGGTGATCTCAACGTTGTTGCCAGCGTTTTGTCCTAATCCCGACCCAGTTTAGTTTATATGTGATCACAATGCTAGTCGTTCTTCGCAACTCGGAGGGAGGTGATAAAATTGAATACCACAAGAAGGAATCGATGTCTTCAACTAGGCTATGCACTCCGACATTGCGTAGTGTTGTCTGCAAATGAGTGTTCTATTTTGTGCACATTACAGAGGACTTGTAATGACTAGCCACGGCTCTCGCGACTGTTGGATCGGCAACCTGTTTGGGTTTGGCACCAAGGCCGGTAAGACAACGTCTTTATTCACACTTTATCCAGAAGGATATGATATGTTCACATCTGAAATCCAAATGAGTGGAAACATTGTGAAAATCTCCTCAAGCTTCTGCCAACTGGATAACAGTCTGTCGACAGATCCGTCCGCAGACCGCAAGTAAGAAGGTGGTGTGGACAAGGCTAGCGCTAATTCTGAACGTTTTACAGGACATATCCAGAAACATCATAGCCCGAAATTTAGTACAAACATGTTTATCTGTAGGACAATGGTGCTGCACACACACTGTTGTATGACAATAAGACATGATCACTTTATCAGAAAAATATGCAGTATCTGGACTGGTCTTGTCTGTAACGTCTAAGACGCATCCTTGAAATTTGATGGTTCAATGTGACCACAAGCGTCGAGGTACTTTGCCAAGCAATCACGGAAGGAATGGAATCCACACTGATGCTCAACTAGCTTTAATGGCTAGAACACGTACCCCGTGTGGCTAAGAAACGTATCCTGGGGCAGTTATTGTAGTCACCCAAAAACGGGTAAGCCGAACCCTGATGGCTTGAAGTTATGAGCACTAGGATGCTATCCCAGTAAGAATTTCACGAGAGACTACCGAGCATAGGTCAATGGGAGATGCAACCCTAAACCGGACTACTTAGATGAAGATGATCTGGATAGATGTTCGAAAATTCAATGGTCGACAGTTGTGTAGCATAAATTTTAAGCAGACTATTTGGAAGAGAATACCAAACACCAGAGATTGTGGTGGCGCAGTTGTGTGGCGTTGAGACGAATGGGAAAGCGGATGTACCGATCGGTTTGACTTATATAGTTTCCGACCTACTCACGTGAACTACCAAAGGAGAGGCGATGAGTGCTTAAGACACAGTTAGGTTGAGTGAATCACGCATTTTTCATTTGTATCAAAAGAAGTCCGCAGCCTTTTGACAAATCACTAGACTTCACTTTTAAAAGTTTGTTATAATGGTCTGTTACCTTTTCCTTTCATCAGTTGGTGCACTGTATGCTGAAGACTTTCTTTGACTCTCAGTCGAAATTCACCTTTTTTGATTATCCCTGATATTACACACGAAGAAGTAAGATAAACCGCAGTGGTGAAATTCCTATATTATATTTGCAATCTTTTTTGTTAGTGTAAATCTTACGGATGGAATCTGTCCGTTTTTGAATTGGAGAAGTAAAGGCTTTACATTCCACCAAGCTAACTTTAACCAGCCACCAAGGCCTCCACTCACGGGATGGATTTTGTGAATCACGGGGGACAAAGTATGGAAGTTTGGTCACAAATTCCTTACAGCAATCCTGAAGTTACCAGTCAAGGAGAAAATCTACGGCGTTGGTGAACTTCAAAAAAGAGCGAAGCTCGAAACTAATAGATCTTTCCGAAGGTGGGTAACGGGAATGTCTCCCTGATAATGAAAGCTGATACTAAGTGTTAACAGTGCTCACCTTGTGGCGTTTGAAAGTTCCGGACAGCTCTTGAGCAAAACGAAGTGTGTATGAACTCTAGAATGCGCTCGTAGGGTCCCACTGTGTATAATTTTTTTTTACGAGAATTCGGCTGTAAGGAGGCTGAGTAGACGAATGGGATTGTGTAATTTAAACACATAAAACTGAGAGTATGTGCAGTTCTAAGAAGTCTGTTCGTTGTAGGGGATATTCTCGGAAATTCTGGAAACTCAAACAAATAGTAGGTGGAAACGATTAGGTTTGTTGTGTATAATCATGTTCGTAGAAGTCAGTTACACAGTTTTCCGCTTCTCCAAGTAGTCAGTGATAAGTTGAACCAATTTCTAAAGTAAACACGTTTCGTTAAGAAATGAAAAACTAACCTGGTTACCACTTGATTCAATGTTCGTAGAAGTCAGTTACACAGTTTTCCGCTTCTCCAAGTAGTCAGTGATAAGTTGAACCAATTTCTAAAGTAAACACGTTTCGTTAAGAAATGAAAAACTAACCTGGTTACCACTTGATTCTGCAAGTGTGAATGCATTGTAGCCGGTCTGTAAAGAAAAGAGGAAAATGCACTGATTTACAATCTAAAACACGCCACTTTAATAATACCACCGATAATTAAAGGGTGTCTAAGTGAATATACTTGTTGAGTTTTAAGAATCTGTTGACAGTGTAGACTGAAAGATAATGACCAGATACTATCTGACTGAAAATCCGAATGCGTGAGATATCTGGTTAATTAACGGTATTGTAAACTTATGGACTCAACAGACGGGAATTAGCTAACAAGACTTCTAAAGTATTCTATGTATTAAAACAAGACCAGTGGGAAGTGCGATAAAATGATGAAGACTGTAATTGTAGGCATTTGGCGGTGACACTCTACTAAAAAGTATATCATTTTAAGCTACCGAGCTGAAAAGTCGTAGACTTAACTTGACAGACGGCATCTCCATACCCTTCTCAGTTTGTTGGTCAACGTTTTCCTTGCCAATGGCTACATCATCGGCTGGCAGCCGTTTGACCTATTTCAACCGTTAGCAACTGCAGTGAACAAAACGTACTACGGCAGGCGATCTGTTGTTGCGTAGAGTAGTGCCTCGACCACCGTTGACATTACATTTCTAGAGCCTCGAGTATTGGGTCCCAAACAGTCTGTTGCACAAAATCACACTCATCGTTTCTTATGCTGCTCACAGAGTCAGTACGGCAGACTAGTTGAGAAGTTGGTTGTCAAATACTCAGAGCTTTTCTTTAACTTGACGTGGTGTGACGGCTTGCGCATCTCGATGACCTCTTGGGCTAAACTGGACAGAGTTACTCATACCAGGCAGGCCAACAGGTGGAGGTCTGACAAACCACAGTCTCCTGGTCCTCCAGGTTGGGGGTTGGAAGATGGTTGGCATCTCTTCC
>QNGE01004235.1:29988-65652 GCA_008508345.1 Paragonimus westermani
TGGATCAAGTCTCTGATTCATAAATGATAAAGAATCGCAAATGTATCACTCGTCTCTGTTAGCCTCGTGCAAGCGACCATAGCAAAGTTACAGCCTGACGAAATTATACTACCCAGATAAGTGAAGCCACCAGCAGTTTCAATCAATCTGATTGCAATAATGAAGATGGGGTGAAGACCAACCCAAAATTGTAGCAACACTGCATCTTGACGGCGCGTAGTGTAATTCATGGAGATCGACCTAATAAAAATTGTCTGCGTGCTGTTTACACAGGGGCGAATCCAATAAGTTTCCAAGTGCCTAACATCAGTAAGTCGACAGAAGCCCCAGTTCAAGGACCCCAAAAGTTTCCGTATACTTCCATTCAAGATACTGTCCACGACGAAGTTGAAGATGTGAGAGAATGAACACTTCTGTCGAATGTCATTTGTATTGGAGAATATTGGAGATGTCTGCTTATAAATCTCATGTTCGTAGGCCTGAGTGACAAACGCATACCTAAAAAGTCCAATCACCTGACGAACCTGGCGTAGAGTCGACTAGTCACTTTTGATCAAAAAGCAAAGCTGCGTTTTAGCCTTCAGCCTTTGCGAGCCTAACCGGTTACTATTCAGAATAATGGTAAACAGCACATATTAGGTCAGTGTGGATCATATGAGACATTAGGATCTAAAGTGACAACAGTCACAGCGCAGTAGTTGACAAAAGCCGAGCAGTTCTAGTAGAATGACCAAAAGCAAGTTTGTAGGCCACAGAATTTTTGATGATAAAACTGACACTGATCTGATACTTTCGTAGAACAGTTTCGAATTCGGAGGTCAGGCTGTTTATGCTCATGTTTCAGATGGCGGAACCTAAACGTCCTCCTAAAAGTGATGGAACGAGAATATTTCCCAGTTTGAGCTAGTGCCACAACCGAACTCAGATGTGAACGAGAATGACAAGTAAAGTCACTTTTTAATTCGTACATTTTCATTATCGTTCTCACGCCACAAATTGTAAGTTGTCATAGTTACGACTGAAAATAAATTGCTGAGAATATGCAAAGATGTAAGTCTTTCTCGTAATGCGTAACCCGAAGTTAAATCACGACCTATCAATGGATATCTGATTGTACTCAGACCGTATGTAAGCGATGGGGGATATCTCAACCCTTTCGGCAGGAACGGCAGCTAAACCTGGACGAAACAATGATTTGTTTATTAATTTGAGAGATTAGCTATCTCGAGGCTGTTTCAGCACCCCATTCCTGAGGCCTCAATTATTTGTTTTAGAACAATCACAATCATGGGGACATAAATTCGGCAAATAACCTGTGATCGTGCCTCATTTTGATCCGCTCACTTAAAATTGGTCAAGTACCATAAATGATGTGGTTTTGAGTGATGTCGGGAATGGTAGAGGATATGAACCAAGAATTCGACTTTCCGGCTCATCTTAATAGATGATTTGAATGTAGGCGACCAGAACAAATAGTCATTATGCAACTGAAAATGCATTGGTAACAGTATCAATGGGGTTTTACAACAAATACACACAAGACCTTAGCGTTTGAAATTTTCACGCACCACTAGTCGCTTTCTTCCGCTGTTTCTAATGTAGAACACAAAGGTCGGCATTGAGCAGTTTTTCCCGCCAGATAGTGGTTAAAAATCCCCAGCGTAGTAATCAGAAAATTGGTGTAGCGAACAAGCTCACTTTCGACTACTCATCATGAGGCCAATTACATAACGGTTATATGGAACAGAATTGTCAGGGTGAAGCGAACAAAAAGGTTATGTAGTTGGCCTGATGATGAATAACCGAAAGAAAGGTTGTTCGCTACACGATTTCTCTCTCCAGATGCTTGTAACAAGTTTTGGCTCTAAACTCCCAGGAATTTGTGGAATAATGAAATGGACGTCGGCTCTTTAGCATCTACACCATCTCAAATTTGACTGCTATTCATTGGTTAAAATAAAGCCGCAACTAAATTATTGGTCCACCATCCATCAGAGTTAGAACAGGATACGGTAAAATCATCAGGTAAGTTTTACACAGTGTTGGATTTTTGCAGAAGTACTATAAATCTGCAAACCAAATTATTGTTGGATAAAGCAAGAGAAATATTTACTCATTCAACCGCTGAATGTCAAGTAAAAACAGGTCGACCATATCAGGCAAAATGTCCGAAAACTTGTTTTATGCGGTTTAAAGCGGAATGGGTCGTTATGGTAACGGAACGGATGTTGATTAGGTTATTTGTGTTAGGCTGACTAGGTTGCAGACGGAACGGTTCTGATTAACTCCAGAGAGGTCAGGTAGGAGGCCATCTGCAAATTCCGCTTGTAAACATTGTCCGTTTCCATGGTTCGTAGCACTTGTATCACAGTGAAAAATCACGCTATTTATTCAACATTGGCATCAAGCAAACTGTACGTCCTTAAATGAGCAAGAAATTTGCAGGAAATCCTGGGAAATGATTAGTTTAAAAGTCCATTCTTAAAGGGTTAATAACTGAGTAGTCTGCTAAATACAACGACCTCCGTAACCATATTATCTAACATGAGGTTTACATGATCACAACAGTTTTCCAGAAGTACTTCGAGGGTGCAAAACACATTCCGAAATATGTAGCGGAGTGTCACTTAACGTCTGGCATTCTTTGTGCTGTTTGAAGGTTGTCAAAACCTTGTGATCAGCATAGTCATTTGCTGAACTCGATAAATTTACCGAAACTCATTCATGCTAGACAACTCAGAGGTTTGGGGTATGGAGTAAATGTGAGACCGCAAATCGTTCACCTCTGATAAAGTTGAGATCTACAGAGGTTAGAAACATGTTAAAGAAAATGACATAGCCTTGTTTGAGCTTACACTTAGACGATTTATTTACTTCTGGTTGAGTACACCAGAACTTCTTAAACCGACCTATCAAGTATTTGACGTCACTGAAACTTCACTCACTTAGCTGACGCGGTCCAAAAGTCGTCGTCTACCTATAAACGAACTGACAGTGCCTTTCACAGCGTTCTGTGTGGAATACAATTTTTAAGTTATACTCAGTTCAATAAACAGAACTTTTAATGACACTAAGGTAACAACCATAAACCAATAAGAAAATGTGGTAGTTTTTCCTCTGTTGAAGAATTCTTGGAGGCGAAAATCGAAACTTAATTCAACATATCCAGGATACTATCAGGTGTCATATTGACTATCTGATCATTACTAAATGATTTGTCGACAGGAAATGTTTCTGTCTTCAGAGTTTTAAAGTCCGGATCGCGTAACGAGATGTCTGGTTCCGTGTCTGCAAAACAAAATCGGCAGAATTGATGAACAGATTAAGAATAACACAACGTTACCAGCAAGTTGTAATACTCTACGTTTCAACCACCTTGGGTAGCCTTCCTCAGGAGTGTTGTAATTGGTCGGTGATTTCGATTACAACACTCCTGAGGAAGGCCACCCGAGGTGGTTGAAACGTAGAGTATTACAACTTGCTGGTAACGTTGTGTTATTCTCAATCTATTTATCAATAACGTGTTAAATACGACGCCCAAACTGTTCAACTTCATTCGTACTAAATTTGGTGCGGATATTTTACAAATGATTAAAAAAATCGACAGAATTTGACAACTAACGATCATAGTCCTGTACTTATTCATTGTTAGGGACAACAGACGCTTGATTTACAATCCACTCATCTCTCCAGACCATGGTAAATGCGCCACTTTTACGAGAAGACGACATAGCAACACCTTATCTGAGAGCTTTGACTATCACCTTCCGGCACAATGTTGCACATGTGCCATTCCGTCCACTACGTACAACACTAAGACAACATTTCACGTCCATCCTCGGGAATTGCTCAAATTGATCCCTTCGTGTTTTTATAATCAGTGACTCATAATACAAATAGCATTTCAACCTGTTTTACACCGGACGGACTCGACACCAAAGTTCAATATCAAGTTTCTCCTTTGCTGTCCTAGCCAGAAAGGTATCGAGTTGGACATGACCGAAGAATCTGAGCTCACAGTCATCGTAACGCCCCAAAAGTTTTCACACTGTTTGTCGCAAAAATGAAACTTAACTAAGGCGCGGACACACAGCCTGGATATTTAAGAGTTTCTCCATCAGAACGAGAGTTTCAATATTCTGTTACAGAAATGATGGTAAACCCAACAAAACAATTTACTTACGATCTCGCTCTGGGTTCGAAATTTCGGTGGAGCGCAAAAAGTAAGAGGACATCTTCCGGACCAAAGCTAATGAACAAAATTAGGTCTGGAAACCATGGCGCTTCTATTGGAGCTCAGTACAGCAGCGCATGAGAAACTGATCAGTTATACTCCGTCCACTAACAGATACAAATGAAGCAAGTTGGTGAAAAGTGCGCTGATGAACTAACTACAACCTATGCCGGAACCTCAAACCGAGAGTATGAACCAAAAGTATAATCGATGATCCGTTCAAATGTTCTGTCATCTCAGAATTCGGATGTCAGGACATGCATGTTGGGCCTAATGGAGTAGAACTCTGGACTGAATCTACAGCAGTTACGCCAAAGTACAGGCGCCAAGTCAACCACAAACATGATGCGGCCATGATAGGACGATCATCGTTTATCAAAAGTTTTAGTTTTTTCTGCGCAGTTGTCTCGGTCAGTTTAAACCAGATACAAGAACCGTAGACAGAGCTCGCAGTTTGCTGTTGCCACTTTGATTTCCCATAACACATGAAGGTCGATCAAACAATCCGAGGTGAGTTGACGCTGACTTAAAAACAAGACATACCAGTAGAAGTGTTTCCGATTTGCCTTCTGCAATTATCTTGAAAATCCGAGTGCGCAATCAGTTAGAACAACGTTCGGACGAAAGGCATTTTTTAGTACGGTGATTACTCTAAACTACCTCTCCTCGGACCGAACAGGATGAAAATGCTGTAGCTGCTGGATAAATCCAACAGCAGCATCTACAACCCAATACAGCTGCAAGCACATTCGGGAGTAGCAGTCCCACTGGCGGTTTGTTTACAATCATTCGACCAGGCATACCTATTGTAAGCGGCACTGTCTGAAGGCACACCTAAATACCCCTCAAATATGAAGGCCAGCCTTGTGCTACTTTTACAGATTAGGCCGGTATTCCGACTCAGGCGTCCAGTATCCTAGGTTGTACTTTCATTCTTTGATCACGAACGGGACGGGCCACAGGAGAAGGAAATAATGGAAACAGTCAACCACTCTTCCTGGGGAGCACCGTTTGTAGTTGCATTGGAGCTGTGTGATTCTGTGTCAATAAGTCTACGAGACACGGTGATACCCTCTAAGTGCACTAATGTTCGTTATCCGCACTGCATGAATAAGTCGAGTAGCTGAAGGAGAGCAAATGCTTCACAAGACTAGACCTGGCGGAAGACTTGCTGGCAGCCCTTGTGGAACACTCTAAAGAGCTCAACACTGTCAGCACACAAAGGATTCTTTCAGTGCAGCGAACCGCTTTGCGGTATAAAGACAGTGTCTGAAATATTCCAGAAGGTGATATAATCAATGATGACAGACGCTTCAGGAATTGCAGTCCACATCGATGATATCATCGTGGGTTTATATCCAGACGTTCTGGTACACAGGTTTATTGTGATTCTCTTTGGAAGCGAGGAGTGTAGGATTCCGCCTGTAGCCATTTAGATGTAACTTCTCAGTGCAGTGTCAACTACCACGGACTTGTCATGGATTTAGACGGTCAGCAACTCAACCTGGCAATCAGAGAAGAAATTCAGATTACTACCCCTTCCGATGTCTTTATATCACACTTGACTCTGGAAGCTGACCATCCAATGCACTGTGCTCTTATGTACGCTCCATTCAGAGAGGGATATTCCCCTAAGCACTCACCTAGATAAGACTTCAAATAGGTATAGCAACTGAGTGGCAACACGCCTTCCATCAGGTTGAGTAGACGTTCACTTCGGGTACACTTCTGACTTAATTCGTCCCAACGCTGGGAATGGTGGCCATGTTAGACGGTTCTATCTGTGGCACTGACTCTGTAATCGCTCATCTACTCCCGTACGGTTTTGAATGAGCCACTATGCATACTGTCACACCTCTCATTCCGGCCCAGAAGAACAATCGTCGGTGCACTGCGGACGCTTCAAAAGTGCTCTATGGACTGTCTCACTCTACTGACTGAATACAAGCCGCTGTTACCGAATTTCAGGTCAAAAATATACACTTCATTCTACATGCACAGCCGTTTACAAAAATAGGTTAAACAACACACGCTTGCCAATTCAGCCTGAAATACCAATCAGCCGGCAATTTCGGCCAATTTGACTCCAAACTGCGCCTGGTTGGCTCTCAGGTCTAAGAGTTGGAAGCCACAGACAGTGCCGCTATTACTGCTGAGTCAGAGTCTAACAACGTGCTTTCTAATGCTATCTGGGTTTTATGAGTGACAGCCAGGATGGTCGAGAACGCAACGAAGCGACTAAACTTTCCACGTGGTAGTGACCATCCTGTGGATGAAGTGGCTGCACAATAAACTAACAGTGGAGTTACTACATTAGTTCCACCACGTAGAATAGACTTCGGTTGTGAACACGTCTCATATTTGTGAGCCGGGTAGTAATCTTGTTCAAACTCCGTGCAAGCATGATGACAGTTTATTTCTTGACACCGAAAGATTAACCAGATGAGACCTTGAGCACGAAGTTACTTGCACTAACTCCACGTAGATACCAAACTGGAACAACACCACCAAGATTGCTCCGAATGTTAGGGAGCCGCCGTATCATCAACCAACTGCACTCCATAGCCTTGGCCAAGGGGGCTACTACTATGGTAGTTATATTTAGACTTTGTGGAACCCAGCCTTGAAAAATTTATCTGATTGTTGATATGGTGACTAAGTGGTCTGAAATAGTCTCGATGGTCAGTCTCAGCACGGAACCTACAAGTGTCCACAAAAGCAGCTATTCATTCATTCCGGAACTCCTGAGGTTTGCTCAATTCCTAACATGAAGAAGTCTGCTAATATGGAATCCAGCGGACTTCCCATGGCTACTCCATCTGTTTGACGGTAGGACTGATTGGGAAAACAAAAACTGGCATTATCAATGCAGAGCAACAACCTTTCCTCTAATATATTGGTTAGGGGTGGCAACAGAACGTGAATTGCTCCGACGAGCTCATGAATATAATCAGTTGTTTCATGCAGAGGGACGTTTGTGAACAGTGACTGAACGTCTACAGAGCATATCAGTTCATTAGCAAGGTTCAGTTTGCACAAGTCACTAATCAGCTTGAGAAAATCTTTAATGCAGTGTTTCTGAAACTTTCGTTTCAGTGGAGTTAGAATAGCGACCAGCCAACGCGCCAACATATGATGTAGAGAGTGTCACTGCCGAAATTAGCCGAAGCGGCATCCCAGACTTATACGTCTTCGGCAGGCCGGATAGCAAGCTTGTCGTATTATGAGCGTTATTTCGATGACATGGATATTTAGTGGATCCAAACAAGTAATAGACAACCTGATGCACCGCCTAAATAGTCTTCACTCTAACTTGAAAGTTACCTGTGAATGTGATGCCAACAACTGTCTGCCATTTCTAGACATACGCATAAGTCGCCGAGAAGACGGCTCAATTGAAAGAACTGTGTATAGGAAATTCAGGTGGTCCGGGCAATACCTAAGCTTCAACAGTTTCACACAAGTCCAGCATAAACGGGCACCAATAAATACGCTGTTCACATGCGGAAGACGAATCTGTACTCACGACAGTCTTGCAGACGAACCAGACTTGATCACCTCTGTCTTGCAATCTAATGGTTACTCTAAAAAGTCCATAGAAAGGCATAGTGAGCAAAAAGCACCGTCCAAAGAAGTGATCACTGTGGAAAAAGGGTTTACATACAGTTGACCTGTAAGGATGGCAACTTCCAACGGGAAACAACATGACGATTGAGAAATTCACTCAGACGAACATTCGGTGCGACTGAACTCCGTGCACTCTCTCGGACCCAACAGCTACCAGTGCCTCTAATCAAATGAAAACAGCCTATCGGTGTCACATCACACTGTGTTTACCAACTTAAATGTAACTGCGGAGAACGTTACATAGACAGAACCGAAAGATGCCTGATCCACAGAATAAGGGAACACTTGTCCAAATGGGTACAAAATTCTGTATTACCGGAGAACGGCAATGCTGTGGAAACACGTAAACAGCCAGTTTCATCAACCGATAGACACGTCCTGACCATTATTCACGCTATCGATCCAGCTTGTGCATTCAGAAACATGTCATTCCAATTCACGATTCCTGGGGTTTGCCAAAGCGGGAGCAATCAACTGGTTTAAGCCGTCTCTTCGTGTTAAGAAACAACTGTCTGTGAACTTGACCCTTCCCTGGACCTAGTGACTTATCTTAACCCGCATATTGATTACCAACCCCCTGAATTGTTTGCTATAAAACGATCCGTTCTGTTGTCTACCAAGAACGCGGACGGCACAAGGGTTATTTATTCGGAGAATTAATCCATGGGTTATGTGTTTCAACAGGACCACATGCAAAAACACATCTGCGTACGACACTCGTCTCAGAACGTCGCGCTTGCCACGAAAGCCAATGCTAAGTTTCTTTATGTAGCAAGAGCCATTTCATGCGATGCTGCACCCCAATGTCCCTCAGTGTACTTTTTCTGTGGCCATTTCGACGTCAAAATCCATACTCTTGCTCCAATACTGTATAGTAGTGGTGTGCGTAGTACATCGCGATCCCTCATCCTCACTACATTCATGTTATTGTATATCGGGTACTGATGAGTCAGTACGACGCGCCTGAATCTACCAGTTTTCGTGCGCTAACTATTTTGTATAAACATCTGAAAGGAACTAATTGTTTAAAATTACTAAATCGGCGATCATTGAATGGTTCCAGTCAAGCAAATACGAGCAAACCAGCGATAGCAATCTGGTTACTGATGTTAATTTTAAAAATGAGGAGGTTTTAGTAGTACCAGCCATCTGGTTGACAATCTCGTTTTTAGTTAATGCTTCGATTTACCTCGTGGCAAGTACGAGTTTTTTAGGAACAGATAACATAACTATATCACATCTTATATTAATGAATATTTCCTTCTCTCACAGCATTCCATACGTGCCATCTTATCCACTATATACAGCCCTGGATATATATTACACTATCATTTCTTAGAGTCGTTAATATTGTTTTCCGTACGTGTTTATCCTCACCGAATTATAAAGCGGAGAGTACTGATGAGTTAGCCATGAACTGCAAAAAATTGGACATCATTTACAACTAAACCTAGCTTCCGCATTTTCATAAACTTCTTCATCAGCCCTTCTCGAAAAGAACGACAAGAATTTAGTTTCACTCTCGTTAGAGCCTACCAGCATAGCATGTTTTCGCTATGGTTAGGATTAGAACTCGGACCACACTTTCATGATACAACCGAGTCGATCACTGTACCATTGACTTTGCATGAGGCACGACTGACTTACCACATGCAAATATCTAACTGTACAGATATATAGTACTGATGCGTTTAAACAGAAGTGAAACGAGAGTCAAATGATTCTTTTCGAAGGGGCTAACTGAGGAGTCCGTGAGAATGTTGGAGCTGCGTTTAATTGTAGACGATGTTCGTTTGATACAAAACATAGAATAGTTGCAACAGGTTCCTCACTTGATGTACATCCCACTTAAATTTATTATAAAGTCTTTTACTTTGCCATTTTGGCCGGAAAAGACCTGCAACAATCACACCATACATCTTCAGTGGGCCGGCAGTTGTTACTTACGAGCAAGTGATTAAAAGTTCGGGCGAAATGTCTTCACGGTTGGCATCTGTTCCAAACGGAACGCACAGTTGAGCTCCATGGGCTTGGCTGAATCAGTTAGGAGTTTTAAGTCGCTGCCGGGTCTGTGCATACGCAGGAGGCTACTCGCACTAAAAGCTTGTTGGCAATCATCCTGAACCACTGCTGGTTTACCAAGTATGCATAGTTGGCAGGTTTTCTTTCCAACGTTCTTCAGTTTTCAGTGCTAAAATGAACACCTCCTGTTAGCTCCTTCTAAACTTCGTTTTACTCACCTCCATTTACTGTGCTGCAAACGGTTAGGTAACAACAGAAATGAGACCGCATACCGGAAATCCTTCTTTCCCGTACATTACTATGAAATGGGAATCTGAACGAACTCATTTGCATTAGAACTATGTACCCCGGACGATATGCAGACTTCTTACGGAAACTCGGTTTTAAGTGGAAACGAAAGGAAAACAAGCAGTACCACTGGAACAAAATGTGCCTGGTTTCCACACTGATTACACAGAGTTCTTTGTACGTAGAATTAAAGGTTATTTTCGCCCGTATCCACTAGAAACAATGTGACTGTCTTATTTAAACGGCTGCTGCCCTCTCAACAGACCGCACAGTAAAATAACTATTTAAACAAACAAAGGCGGTTTCAGCATGGTTGCTTATCATTACGATAGTAGGCTTCAGTGTGAGGCATATGGTGTGTTTCATAAGGATGAAATAGGCAGGTTGCTGAGGCCGGATGCGAGATTTCTGGTTTGCTGATAACTTCATAGCTCAGACGTTAGATTATCTGCCGTGCATTGATAATTGGTTCCTTTCGGTGGCTTGGATCTAGGCAATGTTCGGATTTTCCTCAGTTGGTTTGTATCAACAGTATCACGATCGCCACATAACTCTAGTGACATATTCTAGTTACTCATTATAGCTAATCGAATACTGCATTTTACAAAATTGTTAATAAATAACTTACATTGGTTGTCAGGTCTAACCGGGCACCGTGTTTGAGTAAAATTTCACACAGCGTATGGTGGTTAACCATAACACAGTTATGCAAAGCGGTTTTCCCGTCGTTGTCCAAAGCGTCTATCTGAGCTCCAGCGCGGATCAGCTCGCAGGCCACATCCACATTTCCGTTGTTTTTCAATCCAGCTTGAATGCACAGGGAAAGTGGCGTAGATATTCTGACAGTATGCGCAAATTAGAAAAATCCCAGTTCTGTCGGCTGGTTTATATCTATTCCCTGATTGACAAGCTTCACTTTCTAATGTCTATTTTGACCCATTGTACTGCCTCCGTCAGAGCACAGAACAGTTGACAGTTCAGGTAACATGAGGGGTTGAATATTTATCATATGAAATTTCCTCAAGATAATGCACGCGTTGCGTTGATATTACTAGATCGAAAATAAAACCTACGGCTGAATAAGGGGCAAATACGATCGTTTTGAAAGTCTCAGAATTTCTTTTCAGTACACTTGAGCAGCAAACACTCGGAAACCATAAACAAAATCTTCCCTGTGATGATGATAACGACAAAGTGAACAGCACAAACATACAAACTATCGAATAGAGGGACTCCACACCCAACAACGTGGTCGCTGTCCTGAGGGAGTTTATGTAACTCCAAAATACTTTAGACAAGTAAAAGGGTTATAGACCACCAAACTGATTACTATCCACTCTTTGGAAGTGAACCGTACGGTTAAATGTAAAGTAAATCTTTTTTCTACTTCAGAAGACGATGACCCCAACAAACACGCTTCTGCGTCGTTTGTGGGTTCCCGCCATATTACTGTCACCCAACCTTCTGCGTGCGTGCTGCGGTCGCGTTCTCACCATTGCAGATGGCCGATGTACTTTTGTCCTATCGCCTGCTTCTGTCTTACTAGCCGTTGGTGATCTAATTAGATTGGATCAATAGGCTTCAGCTTCCTGATTGACTGTCAGACTGGTCACAGCTATGGTTAACATGGCACTCATTTTGGTGACCTACTGAGTGGCAGAAATCTAGTGTACGCCCCTAAGCTTCGCGTTCTGGATCCACACTGTTGGTAGGATTACAACAGTGCGTGCTTGGAATGATTGATCTACTTGACATAATTATTAAGTCACTGCTGTCAATTAGGGTTCTGACAGTAGACTTTTGACAATTACGCCGATGTCACGCTCAAGTTTATCTAATAACTATTATTTCTTTTTCTTTTGCGAATTCTTCAGAAGTGGGATGATAAGAGGTAATGATGAACAGCTAACGTACATGCAAAATCTATTTATTTGAAGCTGCATTAAGGGGGGCGAGATTGGTCGCGGAGGGCAGACCTACGATTGACCAACAGGAGACAGTTAGTGGAGGAGCAAGAATGACGAAACCGTGGTAGTATTCAAAAGCGCAATCCGGAAGTAGTTACATCACATATACGTGGCACTAAGGGTGACACAAGAAGTAAGTGCTACATATCAAACTTGGCTTGCCGAAAGCTTCTTAAAAACTGAGAGTTAAGAAGAAATGTATAAGGTATCCAAATCACCAGTATTCACTTATTACAATGGCTTCAGGACATCAGATAAATTCATTCTGTCTTTTAATATCACATAACCAACTCTAAAGTGCCGGAGTCTTTTAGGGGAGGAACAGCGTCAATGTTAACCAAGACCTAAGGGAATACTATGAACACAGACTAGCCCTGATGTGATGAATGTCATTGAACATATACGTTAACGTCAGTTAATGAAGTTTAGGTTGTGCACTTTTTGATACGGCGCGTAATTCTAATACAAACGTGTGGTTGTCGTTTATTCGCTGTTCTGCTCAATTCGGATATACAGGATACTTGTCTCGCGTTAAGTTCTATCTATTAAGGAAATATCACACCTTATTACTTCACTGACGACACGTGCNAAGTGAATCGAAGATTACTTCTAATAGGAGTTCATCATCGTCATCACCATAATCATAAACAGCAATATATCAGTGTGAACCACTGATGCTTAACCTTCAAACAAATACGAAGAAAAAAAGGCGAAAACGAGCCGTGTACAGGAAGGGAGAAGGAAAAAAGGAGATGGAAAGGGACATAACCGCTAAAAAATAGCTACGTCTGTGTCCAAACATTCAACATAAAGATGCCTGTGAATTGCAGACAAGAAACCAAGCTGTAGGTGAAAGTAAAGCGTCGTCGGCAAGACAGCTTTCTTACGGCTTTCATTGCCTCGCGCCATTAAGTGCACCCACTTCACAGACAAATCGACTAAATGACGACAACACTCACTCCACTGAGTTCTATCAACCGTCATCTAGCCTTAAGTCTCCAACCACCAATTCTGGGAGTTGCGAGGTCCCCACCCTGGGGGACGAACCCGATCTACGGTGGCTAACTCCTTCGCGAACGACTTCTTTTCTCTACGCCAGGTCATCACTTGAACAAAAGCACTCAGTTGACAATCACTTCCAATTATCCGTCTCCTAACCCCTTTGTTGCTTACTTGTTGGTGCCACCCGACACCAGTGGTCGAACGTAAACGTCGGTGGTCAAATATCTGGAAACGGTTCACGTTCCCCATCCTGAATGGCCAAGTTTTCCTTCAATAAATTAATACGGCTTTCACTGTCGCCTTATTTGCACGACCTTTAAGAATCAGAGAGATGCCCCTCTATCGCCATAGGTGCCCCGGATTGGCAAGCACCGTCCTAGTCTTAGAGATATGCGCTTCTGTTTCTCTCCCCACATTTCTGTCGTCGCCACTGATGCAGCTTCCCAGGTGTACAAACCGGTCAACAACCTCCATGACTTAGTTATCTAACATAAGATCTACGTAGTCACAGCAATCTCGCGGAAGCATTTTTAATTTCGAGGCTGCAGATCGGATTCCGAAGTGTTTAACAGAACGTGTAACAACACCTAGCATAGTTTGTATTGCTTGAAAGTTATCGAACAGCAACACCTTATCGTCAACGTAATCAAGACCCGTCAGCCTTCCACCAAGTAACAGGTCTACTCCGGCATGTTGCGAGTGTCGAAGACAACTCTGCATTATTTCGTCTATGATAAAATTAAACAGGAACGGTGAACGTGGACAGCCTTGACGTACGTCGCTCCTGGTGCTGAAGCCGTCAGACAGTTCACCTTCTTCAACAAATAGTTAGTTAACTGATTGCACCTCTGCCCCAATAAATCTGGCGATCGGCCGTTAGTTGGCAATATGTTTTGCTTGACAAGTAGACGATTGGACATTGAAACCTTTGAAATAACACAACAATCTGTCTGCTGTTTCCTCCGTTACATTATCTACAATTGAAATACATTTGCATTGCACTTACCACAACGAATTAACGGTGTCCATCCAAGCCCAAAGTCCCGATTTTCCAGATTCGCTCCATTCTTGACCAGAAGCTTAATTGCTCTGGTCTGTTCCCCATCCGTAGCCAAATGCAAGGCACTGAGACCGCTGTGATCGACAGCGTTAACATCGGCTCCACTTTCAAGCAAAGCTTCCATACATTCAAGGTTACCCTACAATTGCGTAAAAATTGGGAGCATAAAAGTTCCCTTTGCCTACAACTAATCAGCAGTAACGAAGCTAACTCCAAAAACTAGTAGGAAGGGTATGTCAGTGATAAGTGTAGTTCAGTGTCAATGCTTTAGAAAATATAATGCCACACATCATAAAGAAGTTTTAGCCGAACGGAATTTTTTGCGCCGTCATGTGTTCCACTGAGATCAACTGATCTACAAGGTTACAGGAGAGCTTTGGAACTAGTTCACCTCTGTGCCTAACTGACTACTATTAACAAAAATACAATCATTTTCTCATGTCATTTAGCTGTCAGATGAAGTAGCAACGAAATATCTTGTTTCTCTCGCGTAATTGCCGGAAAGATTGTCAAAAAAGTGACTAGTTTACAACCAGCAAGGTTTTTTTTAGACGAAAGTTTAAGTTGCAAGCTGTACAGGTGACACCTTGATTTGTGATGGCTTAACTATAAAAAATGTCTTATAAGATTCACCAAGCAATTACCACACCCATAATATGGTATATTTTCAGTACACGTAAATTACAAATAACCTATGAAAATCATCATTTCTTGAAGTACTGCCCATCAGCCAGCCAGGTCCGAACTGCACTCAGCGTGTTGAATAAAAGTATCAAATCAGATACGTAGCGTTTTACACCTAATGAATAACTAATAGTGAAATTTTTTCGGAGAGTTGTCGGGTTCAGAGCTACTCCTTTGATCGGTGAGCTATTCCAGAATCCAAATAATCCTGAACCCTTGAATGAATACTTCCACCCACTGAAACAATTAGGGGAAGAGGTTCTAAGCATTAAGGAGGTAAGCACTCGAGTCAGAAAGTTACTTCTCCCATGAAAATATTTCTACTAATCTGCGCATTAGTTTGAAAGTGAGATATTAAAAAATCGGACCTCCATTACTTGGGAGAGGTAACCAGGTGTCAGCTGGGTTATTTTGATATGGAATGCAGATTAGTGTAACCACATTTAATAGGTTCACAGGTTTGTACAAAAGAAATGAAACGTTATATTCCTACACATTCCTGGTTCTGTGCTGAACGGAGCACGGGAAGTTGTGCGTGGAGAAAATATTGACAGACCAAAGGAAAGAAAGTTGAATTAAAAAACACTGGCGCGCGGTATGCTTACCGTGTACTCTTCAAGACTATGGAACGGTATATCAGCGCAACCAACAAACACAGTCATTTAAATTTGGTTATTGTAATTTTGTTAATAAGCGCAAATAAATTTTCATCGTATTACCTTGAAAATCATTGTTACATTATTTTGATCACACTACATGCAGTCAGTTAACTAAGAGGAAAAAATCTACTGAACACTTTTTCACACAAGAAGAGGTACGTAGGAGTAATAGACCTAATAAATACTCTACAGAAAGTTTTGAGTACTAAGTTCGTCTGCAACATTTTTGAAAGGAAAAATTAACCTTGAGACTCGGTTATAGTAGGGATATTAGCACAAGTTGTCTGTCTACGCTTGCGCAAAAATGAGTAGACATAAGAGAACGATAGCCTGTGGAGCAAGCTGAATTTTATACTCACTTTAAAAGCAGCAAACATGAGAGCTGTTTTGCCAGTATCATTTTTCGTATTTGAATTTGCATTGTAATCCAGGAGGATTTCCAGCATCCTTCAAAAATGTAGAAGTGCAGAACAACAACTGAAGTTAGTTAGAGCACATACGATATATGAACGCAGATGGTCGCCTGTTAACGGATGAACAGACCGTTAAGTAGCTCAACCAGGAAATCTTTCACCCAAATTATTGTATGAAGGGTAATCAGGTGAGGCACTTAGATTGAGGCTCACAACGTAGATTTCCCAAGGTGAATTACGTTTCTCACGACTATGTCGATGCATTTCCAAAGTGGTGTTCTCAATAAAATATTTCTTCTCTGACACGTACAAATATCTACCAGTACCATAGGATGTTGCATATGTTAGTGCGAATAATTAAAATAATTGGGGCAAAATATGTGCTTCAGTAGAGTTCTCAATAAGAGCACAAGACGTCTTCAGCTGAATAAATCAAGAAAAAATGTTTACTGATTGAAATTGCAGTAATGGTTATTCACTGTATCGGAACAGAATTCCGCTTCAAGAGAAAAAGGAAACAGAGAAAGAACTAAGCCACTTTTCTGATTTTGTCTATAGCATAAAATCCGCTAAAATTTGAAGCACACCTTTCTTGCAAAACCGTCTCCTATGAAAAACAGTCTTTTAGTACAAAAAACAACGGATATTGTGCAATGTAAATTCTACCCAGACTCACTCTAGCATGTTTTTCTGTGCAGCTAGCATTAATGGTGTAAATCCGAGGTTATCAGGAGCCTCAATATTAGCCTCTCTGAAATGTGAACGTGACAACAAATAGCTCATTTTGTTATACGTGTGAAACTTCCAGTTTCATTGATCAGTCATTAGAATATAAAAATATCGGGCACGTTCTCTTTAGCGAAGAGCTATATGGTAAAAACTGCTGAAGTCACTTTTCAGTATGTATAAACTAATCTGGACATGTTTCAGTCATATATGGGAAAAACTACAGACCTGAGTCTGTGTAGTTCCAAAAACTTATGAAGCCCACCAAATGAGACTAAGCAATTTCTTGAAATGAAGAAATGATGATTATTATACATAAAATATTTAGTTCGATGAATGTCCGGGCAATTTATGGGGGTGTGTTCGGCTTTATGTCTTCTTCCACTAATGCTTTCACTAGCAATGCCTGACATTACACCAGTTAGTTCGGTTGCCTCTCAGAAAAATAAGTCACCATAGTGGCAGCAAACATTAAGGTGCACCCAGGTGTTCAAGAACCAGAGACCATCCGACAAATTTGAAGACATTAGAAACCTTCTCGAAATTCATAATCGGTGGCGATTAAAAATCTGTCGCGAACGTTTCACACCTTAAATCAAAATGCCATAGGTGGCACGTGAGGACGAAACTCAAATTCAAATAAACCCACAAACGCCACAAATATATTTCTGTCCAATTACCTTGGGTGATCCGCTAGCAAACTCACTCCTAAAATGTACGTCACCACGAAGTTTATCGAGAATAATTATGCAGTCGCTCACAACGGAGAAACATATCGTTTCACGACCCTTACAATAATATGGTGCGAACATACAAATTTATCTTGATCCCTCTCAGTTCGACAGCAGCTTCTTAAGTTTAGAATCTGTTTGGTAAGTGTGAGCCAAAAACACACAAACAATATTTTTAACTTCACGTCTCCTGGAATGAAAGCGCTATCCCCATTTCCAATCGGGGTAGTCCTATCCTTACAACTGCCTAACGATCGACCAACTTAGCGATTGCTTGAAGTACACCAGAGAACGTCCTTTCGAACAACCATTTTGAAATATTTACTAACAATATTACTCCTAATATGGTACATCAGTGGGCAAAATAATCCTCCCTCTTAATAGATTAACTGAGAAAAAAGAGCACGTTGTATGTGACTTTTAAAAAAGGTATGACGGCGTGTGACTGACCTGTTTCTAAAACACTGGAGGTGTTTGGTGTTCACTATTACACTCACCTCTAAACACTCTCGTTAGTCAACTGTAAAGTACTTCAGATTATAGTTATATCTAAATCCCCCACTTCTCACCGGAAAGTATATGTCCCATAACCTATACAGTGGACAAGCATTTAGCAATGCAACAAACCAACAGTCGCTCCACGAATAAATTGTCGTTTACGATTCTCTTGACGCTCAACCTGAGGATGCTTCTGTGGGGCAAAACTGAAATAGGTGCCTATCACTTGTTATTACTTTCTTCAGTACAACGAGCAAAAAACTACGAAAAATCACTTGGTACTGAGCCGTGGGGAGCAAATGTACTCCCATATAAATTGTAAATGTTTGCTTTACTACTACATTTAACTCGCCGGTCTATTATGGCATTAGAATTAACAGGGATAAAATAAAACGAGCTGCCTGAATCAAAGTAAACATCTTTGTTTAATGGAATACCAAAAAACTCGTACAAAATTACCTCTTCTTATTCCACCTAACAGGGTCACATGGAAAATTTCGCTACTCAAAGGAATAAGTGCAAACTACAAGTTCCTCATGACAGCTGTCTAATTCGAGCAGTAGTTTAAAGTTGAACATTTATAGTTGTAAAAGAGTGATACTTTATTACGAAAAACTACTAACCAGTACCTTAATGAACTAACTAAAGTGCAATATCTCCAGACTGTTGCGCGCTCAGACAAAATACCCAGTGCACAAAATGTTAGTTTGTTCTTCCTCTCATGTCTATTATTTCTACTTTGACTTGGTTGGTCCAAGAAGTGCAACACCAGATTTTCTTTAACTGAATTTCACAAAATTCATAACCACCTGACAAGGAGGGTAATCCACATCTATCGGAAAGGCACGAACTTTCAGTTTAGCAGGTTACGCAAAATTAACAGGGGAATTAAATGCACAAAAGCGTTCATAGGTATGTAGTAAATATATAATTTCACTGCACGCATCTGCAGTTCACAGGTCAACAGATACCGCGCAAGTACTGAACTAAATTCTATAATTTATAACAACTATCACTCATCAAAATTAACTGTGTGCCTCAGAAAGACAGTATATACAGTCTTTTGAGGCTCACTTCCCAATTATGCGTGCATCAGTAACCAAGGATCAAAGAGTCTTGACACCACCATTTTATTTAAGTGTCCAAGCCCTACGTCCTCTGATTACAACACTTTTTTCACTCTTGTGGCTTTTCTACACACTAGGACAACCACTTATACTATACTGTTCTGCTTAGACCGGTGTACCTCATCATTTGTGCGCGTGTAATCCAGGTTATCCAGGTCTTTGATGTACACTTAGCTTATCGGACTAAATTAGTCTGCGGTAGAGTACGAGTCAATGTGACAAGTCACCCGTTATTGGGGCGTGAAAACGTCACATAAGGATGGTATACAATAGAATACCTGTATACTACCGCATTAAATTTACCTTGACCTAACGTACAGTCAGCAGAGCGCTTGCATGTTCTGAAACCAAAAATAGCAAAAATGTATATTTGCTACACCATGATGACCACAGAGACAAATGGCCCAAGTAAGAAGATGTGAGAGCGAAGGATTGAATTTGATCACGATATCACTTAATCTAGACTTGTTCTTTGAGCCTTGGCGCTCGGAAGAGACACAAATGAGCTCACCTGTTCCAAAATATTTCCCAGTTATTAGTACGATCGAACCAAGGCTAAAAGCTGATGGAAAAGGTTAAAAGCACGGGGTACGTAATATATAAAATTAAAAAAATTAAGAAATTAGTAAAGAGATGTGTGGGTCACAACACCTCTGAAGTTTTTGGTCCACTAACAAGGCTGTGGTACTTGGTAACATTTTAGACATGTAGAAAAAAGGAACTCCACCAAAATAAAAATCACAAACAATTATGTATGACAAGCAGAGAACTGCTTAAATACAGAATTTAGAAAAGACCACGAATATTTTTCAAAATTAATCAAGAGAAGTAGCCGTGAGGATTTCATTATTCCTAAGAAGAAGGGAGNCTGATGGAAAAGGTTAAAAGCACGGGGTACGTAATATATAAAATTAAAAAAATTAAGAAATTAGTAAAGAGATGTGTGGGTCACAACACCTCAGAAGTTTTTGGTCCACCAACAAGGCTGTGGTACTTGGTAACATTTTAGACATGTAGACAAAAGGAACTCCACCAAAATGAAAATCACAAACAATTATGTATGACAAGCAGGGAACTGTTTAAATACAGAATTTAGAAAAGACCACAAATATTTTTCAAAATTAACCGAGAGAAGTAGCCTTGAGGATTTCATTCTTCCTGAGAAGAAGGGAGCATACAAAAGAGAGCTCCTAAAAGTACCCTTGCAGCTTTAATTAGCACAAAGGACAGAGAAGGCTATGTATACAATAGGGGGGTATATAAATTATCTAGTTGAGTTGAGACCGTAGAGGCTTCTAGGATACCATCTAGGCTAAAACTTTTGCACCGGTACGACTTTCTGGTGACCGGAAGGCGCAGGAAAGCGTCCACATGACGGTAAGCTTAAAGGCTGGATAGTGTTGATAAAAGGTACCAAAATGATAAACACTGATCGAATTTTGGTGCATTTCATAGTAAACAAAACTACATCGTTTTCACACTGCAATACACAGTTAGCAATAATGCATCGACAGAACGTTATCTGCGTTGTTTCAGCAATCTAAAAGCTAAACATTGGTACGATGTAACAGTAACTGTGAGGTGCTCGAAGGAGGGCTACTTTACTGTGAACTGCACTCAAAAATTTATAAAAGCTAATACAAATTTATTAGCCAGTCTTTCTGCTACTTTTGGATAGGGTATAGCTAGAGGAGAGTCTTTGTTCTCATGAAATAAATCAATGAAGGTTGAGATAAATAATCAGAAATTGTAGGCCCAAATGAAGTTTGCGCGATACCTCAGGATGTAGATCAGTCTCAAATCTTAAGTTAAAATGCGAAGGGAGTGTATAACTCAATGTCAGCACAATGAGGTTTGTTTAGATCACAATTGTACCATAACTATGTTTGGAATAGAGGTGAGGACCACTATTTGCGAAAGGAGAGAGGCGATTGTGGATCCGTAAGAAGTAAAATTTTCATTCACTTTCTCCAAAAGTATGCTTGGACCCGACAGAGATAATCATTTGTCAAAACTGAACATGAAGGTGAGGAAGTGCTTGTTCACAGTTGAATCCGAACTTACAGAATAGTTTATTTTTGAGACTATTTTGTTCTTACTATTTCAAGTGTAGATAGGTCAGGTTGGATGCACTCATCATCATCACAACAGCCTTGTTTCTGAACAGAGCGTACTGTAGCCGGAGACGCCGGTAACTGCAACAGTGACAGGGAACAATTTGGAAGAGGAGACCGTTACTAAGAGAAGACTGCTCAAAAGGACAAGAAATGGTATGAATGCAGGTACACTGTTGACAGCAGCACACTGCCACCTCGAATATCATTTCTGGCTGGCAATTTGTGCGGTCACGAAGATTTCAGACAGACAGGAGATTCCTACCCACTTCACTCACTAGAGCAGTCAAGGTCTTCATGCCTTGTAACCAACATTTTGCTTGACTACCACGCGGTTTTACCGAACCGTTGCTGATCTCAGTCCAATATATCATTTAATCTAAACACAGGGCTGACGTGCAATACATGATTCAACCATCGCCGGATGTACAGCGTAGTGGGCTGGCCAACTTTCTGCATACCTTGGCCGTTCAGGCAGACAGGCAGACGAACGGCCGTATTGTTCACCCAACTATTCCAGTTGATTTGGGCCAAATGACGGAGACAATAATGGTCAAGCTCGGCCAGTCTGTTTGCATCTCCGTTACCAGCGGTCCATGTTGTCAAACAATGGAGCAAAACAAGATGTAAATGGCATTATGTACTCTTCCCCCCGGTCATAACCGGAAGTCTTTTCGACTCCAGGAGTGTCGCACCTTGGCAAACGCAAATCTTTTCCTTGTTAACGTTGCTGACATCTCACCTGCAATATCAGATGTTTACAAAATAGTGTCGTCAAACTTTGTGTGTCTACAGTCTCAAGCGGGTGGAGGGAGGGGTAGTCCATTATTGACGCGAACTTCTGCTTGTTAAAGGTATGTAGTACATTCCACGCAAACCAACCCGGCCATTTACTTTTTTCGACTTAATCTACATGTCGTTGGTGATACCAAAACCTTTGTGTAAAGTGCTGGTTTACGTAGATATCTTTAATAATCCAAAGAGCTGTCTTACAGTTTTGCAGCACATGGAAACTGCAGAACGAGCTTCCAAGTACCACCCAACGTGGTTTTCTATGAAGTGATCCTTGTAACGCTGATTTTCGTGTTCTGTCAATGAGAATGCATGAAACTTGGGTTAGTGGGAAACAGGCGCGGCAGGTTGCCTATATTTTTAAAAGTTGCTGATTCCACTCATTACAGCAAAACCCTAAGACGTCTACGTTGGCTTTTGGTGTCATGCAGGTAAGTTTTGTATTCTTCTGGCCATACTTGTAGTGGGATAGCGACAAAAAGGCTTACGGGAAAGCAAGCGTTGCACAGGAGACAATAAATCGCTCATTTCAGCAGGTCATAATGTAGAATGCGTAGTATAAAAATTCACGATTCAGTCAACTTCTATTACGTATGGTGGAAGAAGGCAATTGCTAGTCAAAAATTCATAAAAGGATAAAGGGAAAGCCACGAGTCAGAAAGTCACCAGTTTAAAAAATTATGGTGCCACGTAATGCCAGCTTGCTTATTTAGCGTGCAAAAGTGATGAAGATTGTAAGAGGGTTGCAACTTCGGCGGATGAAGATAATGAAAAATAAAAAGGCCAGAACGACTGCATTCTTGTATGTAGCTTTTGTTCCACAACGTTTGCAATACTACCTTCAAACTAAAGTGGTTCGCTACTAAAAGGGCGCACAGCTTAGCATCTAAGAGATACGGAATGGCACATTGTGTACAGCATACTCAGGGATTGAAACAACTAAAGTTGTTCCATCCAGCTGATCGCACAGTAAAAGGTAATTTCACTGAAACGTCGAGGTACAAGCGTGAAAGCGGGTTGGCTTTGTAATGAAGTAGGTACCTTAAACTAAGAAAGAACAAATTCAAATTACTCAGGTTTTGATACAACACTGGTCTTTGGGAACGTGTCGACCAGTATATAGCTGGATCAAACTTTTGGCCGCCGCACTCAGTCAGTTTACTCTTTTCAAAAATAAGTGACAAGTGATATCCTGGATGCCCTACACAGCGTGTTGATCACCTTTTCTTGAGGAGACGATTCTGTTACATTAGATTTGACGTTGTTGCTTGTTTTGATATGTCGTTTGTCCTCCTGTTGAACCCTTTTTTGTTCTCCTATCTAATTTTTGCCCGCTTTAATGAATCATCCTACCAGCTTTCTTCGGCTACAGATCAGCAGCTCTCTCTCTATCGGCCAGCTACGTTTAGTTTTTCAGTAGAGTTAACAATGAAGTTTGATTATAGTTTGATGTATGGTGTCATTCCAAGTAATGCAGCTGTGTTCTGGCTTCTTGGGTGAGTAGACCTGAATAAATCGTAGCTCAGAGTGCCCGTGTGCTTCTTGTGGAGTTAACTAGTTTAATCTAGATTGACAATTATATTTGACAATTGGCCGTGACTTTGTACTACTCCTCGCCGTAGAAGAATTCGCTTTTCAAGCGATGTTTAAATTCACTTTTTAGTTAGAATTGCGAATGCACCACAATCCTTTTACCACCAAATACAGCGTGTATTTGTTACGGTGTGCTACTTGGTCCAGAACCGTTGTCAGTGTAGGGAGTCAATTAGCTGACGGGTTCATAATTTTCAGGAAATGCCAGCTGTAAGGTCTATACTCAGTGTTATAATGATAAGACAGCGATTGGACACAACCACCCAAAGCCGTATTTTGTCGGTGAATACGAGTAATTGCCATAATGTGCGCATAATGCGACGATAGATATAGTTTATCTCGTTCACCAAACAATCCATTTTTTATTATGACTACTTGCATCATTAGAATTGCTTGTTTGTTGGTTATCGTTCTTGCTATTTACCTCACCAAACAAAGACATTTCTAAGACGGAGCGGCTGGAGTCAGAAACTTCTCAGTTTTTTGTACCAGTAAACTTTTTAGGGCACAAGGCGTTGCGACGTTGAGGAGAAATTCTTCACGTCGTTGATTATTCTTGAGGGATACCAGGTAAAAATCTAAGGAGTTCACGCTATCAGTATCAAATTACGGTCACCCGCTAGCTTGTTTGGTGGAGTTTTTTGCGAATTTTGAAAACCATGTTCATGATGCTCTTAAGTTTTATACATACATGTGCGGCATTTGGTTTTTCAGCTTCATTACTATGGAAGGCTAGCTAAGTTTGAATAGGAAAAAAATAGACCTTTCTAGTGCACCATAAAATGCGTACATATAGGGTTGTGTTATTCAAATATTCGGCGTTTTATGATCAAAGATAATCAGATGAGCCAAAAAAACATTTCAAAAATTTCTCAGATGTAGTTTTGTGGGCAAAAACTTGTCTCCACCCTTACCCTTTTTCCAAGACTTCTCTTAAAAGTAACGCACTTCCTTGTTTCACTGATCTGTGAATATCAATTCCCGTGAGTGGAGTTTCTGTCGTGAATGGAAATGAGGATCGGAGTGCTTTTACTGAGGGTTCTCGCTGTAGCCTGTTTACTCCATTCACCGACTCCATCTTTGTTTCGCAAACGCAACCGGAAGTAATATTTAGTATCGGGTTGAAGGTCTTGCTTCACATAATGCACGTCGTAGCCGCTAAAAGTAAGAAATGGTGCATCTCACTTGTACAACGTTTGCCATTCTTCGGAACCCTCTTTCCTCATTGCAACCTCAGTATTAACATTTCCGTAGCGATTTTCGTCGTAG
This sequence comes from Paragonimus westermani, assembly GCA_008508345.1. Taxonomy (NCBI): domain Eukaryota; kingdom Metazoa; phylum Platyhelminthes; class Trematoda; order Plagiorchiida; family Troglotrematidae; genus Paragonimus; species Paragonimus westermani. Next base: position 54,795 of record QNGE01004235.1, read on the forward strand.
GAGAGGAAAAATTTTGATATATCATCTCTCCAAGACAAGTCTATGCTCATATGTGATATATCATCAAACGCTGGAATAAATGTAACATTGAGTTCTGCTTCAAGTCAGATCTTCACTTAGACAAACCATTACAGACCATCGTTAGTTAGTTATGCATTTTAAAAGCTTGTTTAAATTATACATTTAAACACACTGTAACAGTTTTTTATACAAAAATCCATAGGTGATGTTTTTAATGTTCGGTTATTTTTCCTGAGCGTTTCAAGACGACGTCTACCTCAGATAACGATAGAAAAACTTCCACCGGTCTGGTGAGTTCTTGGTGCTTCCATCTTTTTTTGCATCATTCGGCCAACCTCGCGTAATTGCTGCATCGGACCGCAGGGAACATTTCTGTCTCCACAGATAGAAGATAGAGCTACAGGGCTTCTGGAAAAACTCGACCACGCCCATTTGCTTTCTCATCACGCATCACCGGTGGTTTGCAGCCATCCGAACCATTCCACCGTTGGATTAACTCAAGGTTAATCCATACAGTGCAATGGGTCCTGACATTATCCATCCCGAAATACTCAAGGAAGCAGCTGTTAGTCTGGCTGAACCTCCTTATAAGCTGTTCAAGCAAACACTCCAGACTAGCATCCTCCCTAGTGAATGGAAAGAGGCGATGGTCACACCCACATTTAAAGTGGGTGACCGGCACTCTCCGGCTAGTTATCGGCCAATGAGCCTCACTAGCATCTCGTGCAAAATAGTGGAGCGCCTACTAAAGCGCGTCATACTCAATCACTTCTTATCAAATAATCTCTTTTCTTCCACACAGCATGGCTTCCTTCCTAATCGGTGATGCATAACAGACATGCTTATTTTCATGGATAGTCTGACGGAGGCCAAAGACAGTGGCCTCCTCTCAGATGCTATCTTCTTTGATTTCGCCAAAGCTTTTGACCGTGTTCCATACGGCCCCCTGAAACACAAACTGGAAGCCTACGGTATTCAAGGAGAGGTTCTTCGCTGGATTTCCTCTTTTCTTGATAATGGAACGTTTGGAGTCAAGACCGGATCAGACCTTCCGTCTCCCTCTTTTATTTCCGCGGGAATTCCCCAAGGGTCAGTGCTAGGTCCTTTGTTTTTCCTCATTTACATCAACGACCTTCCGAACAATATTTTCAGCAACGTCCTCTTGTACGCAGACGACCTAAAGATCTGGAATGCCACTGATCCCAGTGCGCTACAAATTGATCTTGACGCGATCAAGCGCTGGTCGGACAATTGGAGTCTTCCACTAAATGACAATAAATGTGCTCACATGTCACTCGGTGGAGATTCTGGCAATGCCTTCATGATTCATAGCGCATCTAGCACAGTAGATATCATGAGAATCGATCTGAAGAAAGATCTGGGCATCTGGTTGTCATCTAACCTGTCCTTCACGTATCACCATGGGATAGGGGCAAAAAAGGGATTTGCCGCTCTTATGATGATTAGGCACACTTTCCTCCGCATGGACAACAAAGCTTTTCAAACGCTTCACGGGATTTATATAAGACTGGTCCTCAAGTATGCCAATCAGGTCGTGTATACCGGCCTGAAGAGAGACATATTAACTGTTGAGCGTGTCCAGCGCGCGGCCACCAAGATGATTGCGGGCCTGAGTAATGTTGCTTACGAGTCCCGACTTGAAATTCTTGACCCGTACCCACTTGAATTTTGAAGACTCCACAGTGATTTAATACTCGCACAATTCTTCTTTAGAATAGGTCTTGTAGAACATTTCTTCACTATATCGAATGATGACGGCCGGCGAGGACATAACAGGAAGCTTTACAAGCTTCGTCCTCGGACCTTTCTTAGGCAGCAGTTCTTTTCTTACAGGGTTATTAACTATTGGAACAGCCTTCCTTCTGAGGTCGTCAGCAGCGCTTCTAGGGATCGTTTTAAGGCTTTGCTTGATTCCCATTTACCTAAAATTGCATTATGCGAACAATCTTTCTCTGTTCTTGGTATTCATTGTAATCCCCAATAGCGGTGCTACACCCTGTTTTCAATGATCGCCTTTCAATTCAGCAGAAGCCCGCTGACACTGAGCAAGGAAAACCGACTGAATCCGGGAACCCAGGGCCGTTGCCTCGAACCCGTGTATCAATCGCTGAAAATCGCTGAAATCGCTTCCGGCACCATGGCTTAACAGTATAACATACGATTGAAGAACTTCGAGTATCTCTCCAAAATCACTGGGCTTTTCGTGAATGTTGTTAACTTTAGTGAACCCGGTCTTTGTTCTGTTATTCTTTTGCACCAAGATTTAGTACGATTAAATCATCTTTTCCACTACAATATGACTGTCTACCCCACTGGCTGTTAGTCGCGTAGTAATAACAGTTAACCCTTTTTAATGGTTTATTTTTGTATACATTTGTACTTACCCTTTTATCGCTGTCACCCCTGTCTTTGTTTTAAAGCATACATGTACTTTGGAAACTAACTGGCCGCCACGACAATAAACAAAATTTTCTGTATGCCACTGTTGCTCTCTCCTTTTTCGCTGAATTGTTGGCGGGTAAATCAGTTGCACATTTACACTGCAGCGATGTTTCAGCGTACAGTGCTTGCTCTTCACTTCGTCAGTAAAATTACTTGTGACGTTACTCTATCCCAGCTGGCGCTATCTTCTGTATGCGACGGTCCTCTGAACCTAACGGATTTCAGCTTATGTGTGGGTATCTACATTGTTACTGGTAAGTGGTGCAGGATTTTGGATCTTGTATATTAGGCAACACTATTTTCACATGAAAACTGGGCCGGAGTTCTATTTCTGATGGTATCATGTATATGCATTGCCAGTAAACCCTCCGTTTCGTTTGCGGACGTATTATTTCTTTCATGTCATAGCTATGATATTCTATTGTTATCGGAGACACGACTGTCATCCGGTTGATCCGGCCACTATGACGCACTAATTAGTGGTGACTAGAAGGCAGGTGGAACGGGGTAGAGAAAATCCCACTGAATCAACCGTTAGAGTATTTCGAGTATTCATACGAGACTTGGCTCGTTGGTAACAGAATTCAAGCAATCAGACGAAACGCCCGGTCTCCTTTCACCGCGCGACAATGTTAGTGACAACTATTCAGTGTAAACTGTGTAGCCATTTTCCGTTGCAGGAGTCCTGTTAAGGGCTAGCCACGAGCCTTAATGAGGGCTGGGGTAGGTTCGCTTAAGGAAGAAATCGAGCTGTTCCACTTGGGAAGGCAGTAAGGTTGTGCATACACTGTATGAAATAAATGATGTGTATGGTCACAGAGGGAAATAAGGAGAGAAACGCGTGAATGACTGCTTTAGTGGGCCATCCGTCGTCATACATTATCGCTGACAGCATAGGGAGTTAGTCATCGCGTGCTTTTTACCTTCTCGAGAGAAAGTTTTTCGAGTGGCGGTGTCACTCTACCTGATCCCAGGTGTGACGGAGTATGCCCCACAGGGTCAGAGCACGTGCAGCTCCACTTTTGCCTGGAACAGAACATAGCTGGAACGTGAATCACTTCCTTCGCAGCACCATTCAAACAGGAACATAGTCCTGTAAGAAAACGTTGTACACATCATGTAGCCGACATTGTCGGCGTGCCCTCGGAGACCACTGGTATATGACTTCCGGAGAAAGCCACATGAGGAATGCGGGCGATGTTGTAAAGTAGGACTGATTGGAATTAGGCCTGATTCAGTCGTTTGCTGATAAGTGAGTGTGCCTTCGAAGGTTTGAACTTTTTGAGGTAAGGTTGATTGCACGAGCCATATCTCCGTGTCACGCCACGTCAGGAATATTTAAACCTTGGGCACTTAGCGGGATGAGAAACCCACACCTGCACATCCACCCTAAGAAGGAGGGGGATGTAGGAATTAGAGATTTTCAAAGTGGGAATTGTGAACAGCCTTGAGAATACTTTTAAGCATGCTCACTGTGGCATTAGGCCTCAGAGTAGGTGACGCTGTTATGTCTTTTGTGACGACGGTATTCATGACTCTCCTCGGAATCAGTGGAATGGAGCTTCACATCATTAATATGTCGGGAGCATCGAAGTTCGGGTTGGACATCAACGCAAGTAAGACGTTTTCGTTTTTCCAGCCTTCTCCTGGTGGAGGTGCTGCTTGTGTACCTCCACCCGAAATTCGCATCGCTGGAAACACTGTGAATGGCTGCGGGGATTTTTGCTACTCAAGTAGCAACTTGTCGACAGATCTGTCCGTGGACCGCGAGTTGAGAGCGCGTGTGGCAAAGGCTAGCGCTGCTTTCAGACGTCTTGAAAGGCGTGTCTGGAAGAATCACAGCCTGAAGATGGCCACGAAGCTGTGTGTCTACCGCTCAATGGTGCTGTCTATCCTGCTGTACGGCAGTGAGACGTGGACACTGTACCAGCGGAACGTGATCTATCTGAGCCGCTTCCATGTACAGTGTCTGAGGCGCATCTTAGGTATTCTGTGGTCGGACATGATTCCGAACACTGAGGTACTGCGGCGAGCGGACATGGACGGGATGGAAACCATGCTGATGTTGAATCAGCTCCGTTGGATCGGACACGTCCGTCGGATGCGCGATGACCGTACACCGAAGCAGTTACTGTACGGACAAGTGAAGTCAGGTAAGCGAAATCCCGGTGGCCAGAAGCGGGGGTACCAGGATGGTGTGCAGGTAATTCTTTCACGTTGTAACATAGATTTTAGATGTTGGGAAGATTTGGCGTTGAACCGGACGGCCTGGAGGAACACGGTTCGGACGGGCGTGCGAAAGTTCAACCAACAGTTATTGCACGGCCGCTAGCGAAAACGTGCGGTACGCAAAGGAACTATCGGTGCCATAGGTCGCGGTGACGTGACTATATGGCGTTGCGATGTGTGCGGCCGCGAATGCGCTGGCCGTTTGGGGCTAGTAGGTCACCAACCTACGCATAGTACCCGGTCGGCGAAGAGGCGGCGAGTACGCTAGGCTCAGGTAGGTCATATCGGTATATTTACTCTACTTCTGTTAATGACTGCATCGGCCAACATCGTGGTCATTGACAATTAATCCGCTCTTCTTTTCAGAAACTTGAGTGTCTGTGGTCTTCTACCAATTCTTTTCTCCGGTTTTGTTGATGCAATATATGATGAATGGTCTGCCTGGCTTTTCATAGTCCAATGAGAACTTTGCTTTTCATCCTTTTTTTCTCTGAGATGCACTAACCTGCACTCCTATACTGCAACGCTTCTTGTATTACACTTAAAAAATCTTTCTTCTCAGTGTAGATCTCGTCATTGCAGCCTCTCTCTGTTTACTTTCCGAGCGATAAGAGTTTTCTTTCCTTATTAGCCAATCAAGTGGCTAACCAGCATTGGCCGGCTGGACAGAAAGGCCCCACTGGCACACCTCCCGGTCTTATTCCTTCAGGTTTACACTGGATATGTGGTGTGTTGGTGGAACTGCAATTGGTGCAGCGCAAGCCAATTGCAGTGATGGCTTAGCGCAGGTGTCCTTTGGCTTCGGTCACTGTGACAGGCTAATCCGAATCGGTTGCCACCAGCCATGTCGGGAGTTAGGAAGGTTGTGTTGACTATGTACAGCTCTACTTGTGGGCAGGTTGACTGGCATCGGGGTTCCTCGTGTCACTTCAACAGTGCTAAGGCAGCTTTAGATAATAAGTTGGTCACTGGGTAGGGAAAGAGTACCTTATTTATCAGTTTTGCCGACGCACAACGTCAACGGGGAGCGGAAGACACTTGTACGGTCTTCCGTGAATGAAGTGAACAGCACTGGCCCTTGTAGCAGGCCAGCAGAGGCGGAATGATCTGCGAATCATTACCGATCAGCAGGACACCCACTGTAATTGCTCGATCCGTCTTCCTAAACACGGAATGCTGGAATTATAACGAACAACGTCACGGGACCCGCCAAGTTGAAAGCCTTGGTAGCACCTAATAGCTACGCGTGTGAACTGTCTTGGTCCAACTTTCATTGGAAGTAATCATTCAGGCTACACATAAACGACCCTTGCGAAATCCATGTTCAGTTCCAACTAGTAGTCCATTGCACTCAGGCTGATACCTAAGAAGATCGTCGGCCATGGTTTCCGTCAACTCAGGAGCAAATGAGGGCTGTGATACTGTAAGGTTGCAGTCATCCGGGGCCGATGAATCATCACTGAACGTTAGCGAAGGTCCACGAGGAGCTCGCTGAGCACTTCTGCGAGACTTTCGGCAATAAAGTCGGGTATTCTGTTCTCAGCGAGAGACCTGCCGGTAGCAAGCAGAGACAGTTTTTGTCTGATATATTCAGCAGTAAAGGGCATCGCAGCTTCTACGACATGGGCCTGACCATAGTTCAGAGTAGAACTGATTTCGAAGATGCACTCTCCATAGACCCGCATGTAGTGCCCACTAAGCACGACCACAGTCCCCTCCTTAGAGACGAAAATAGGATTTTCTTTCGCTAAATGATAGGTGGCTATTGTGGTGCGTGTTCGGCAACAGGAGAACCTGTGGATGGGTTTACCGTTGCTACAGCATTCAAAAAAGGCTAGAACCACCTCATATATTTGTGCGCACCCCCATCAAATTAGCACACATTCTTCTTACAGATATGTGCCCCTCATACGCGTGCTATATACTCCTCACGACTGGAGGCATCCCGAAGGGTGCGCTTCAGGTGTATTCATATTCGCCATTTGCTCCAAAAATCACAGCACGATGGCTACTGTATAGACACAGATATTGGAAGTTAGCTGAACTGTTGTATGTTGGCCCCCAACGTAGTCCATTACTGTACAGTAGGTGCAGTACGATCGATAAAGACCACTTCATCTCTTGCAGAAATTGTACTGTACGGATGAAAATAGTTGACATGGAGTTTCGTCTGCTCACTTGTGGTAAGTGGAATAAAGCAGCCTAGAAACTGAAATTGGCGGACTGTGCGGTCGTTACGGCCAAGTGAAACCAGCACCACCACTGGCTGAAACATTCTTCGTTCTTCCACAGTTACCAAGGCAGGACGGGACGAACGATTTTGCTAACGTCGCCTTGCGACTTCTTTCATACGGTGCGTGGGCACTAGATCCTTAACAGTAACTCAGGATATAGTCAAAACTAGATTGCAGGACACACTGATGTCATCCGGATTTCGGCTGGAACTGCAAATGATTACTCGCCGCAGTAAAAGAGGTATGCTCTGTGCAGCGCTTTCATCGGAGAAGTGTCAAGTTACTTTTCACTGATGTCGAAAGACTTCCTTTTAGTATGGTTGATGGAGTGGGGTTTTTCAACGCGATTGGTTTTTCTCCCAACACATCCTCGACTGTGTTCCAGAATTACCTATGAATCTGGAGGTCAGGCGCCAAGTGTATTTGTCCTCGGCAAAAGAAACCTGCGATGCTTCTCCGCAGACCTTGCGGTGGTGTGTTAGCTCAGACAGCGTGGAAGCCTCTAGGTGACACAATCTTGACGTCATTGTTGAGGTGGCTGCTTGCGTGAGTGCTTGGTGATTGTTATGTGTTAGTAGAACGTTGGCGACCAGGTTATCTGCCCTATTTATTCCCATATCATTGATCCGTCTCCTTACGTTGGAATTCTTTATACTGAATACGAGCCATTCTTGCAGTCTGACAACACCACTCAAGTTGCGCGCGTGACATCCATTTCACCCATGAAGGTTGATTTTGATGCATTATAAAATCTCGATTCCGTTTGCTTGTAGAAACGTGTTTCCGCGTAGTTCTACCTCATTACTTTCCCTTGGCGGACCTTTGTTTATTTGTGCCCCGGTTTCATTTTCGCCTGACCGCTTCGTTATTACGTGGCAGTTGCATTTGATCATATTCACGCGAACCTTTAATCTTGGAACCTGTGTATTTGGTAGATTCAATATCGAGGTTTGTTTTTGTCTTCCCCCATTTGGTTCATCACAGTGTTTTTGAACATTAGCACCTCATAAATAAGAAACTCGCCAATACGACCGTCTATCCTTTTGGATCCGAATCGGTTGCTTGACGGGCTCAGAATTTAAAGACGCTTGTTGTTTACAGACGCGACTATCCTGGATCCAGCATATCGATAGACGTTGCGAGAAGACTAAGGGTTGCTCGAACAGCCACCGAACGTCAGAGATCAGCATCACTTGGCCGTCACAAATCCATGCTGTCACCGGTTTTAAAATTTGTAGCAAACATTTCCCCACCGCAGTCTGTCACTGCTCTTCGAAGTAAAATTTATCCGCCTCATCAACATCACAGCTTTGTCTGGCAGGCTCATAAAAAACGTAACAGAACGGGCTGGAGCCAAAATAACCCGGTTCATAATGGCCAAGGTAAGTGAATAGACAGCCTACTGCGTAACCAGGTTTGCGAAGTATGTTTGGAGTAAGGGTTTAATGTACAGAAGAGAGCACAGAAGACGTGAAAGCTCCGCCTTCTGACCTTATTTAAGCATTCTTCTATTTCAGGTTAATCAAGTACTGGCTATTTTTCTGAAGCCGTTTGCCGCCTTTCAGAATTTAATTTAAAGGGGGGTTGAATTCCTGCTTGCTCAGATCATAGTTGGACTTTCAAGTTAGTTTCTTTGTGATAGTCGACTCAGCGAACAAAAGCGGTATAGGGCACTCTCTTTAATGTTTGCCTACCAGATCGCAAGACGCCCACTGAACACTTAACAAAACACTCTGGCTAGATTATGCTACCTGTGATCTTCGCCAGCGAACCCCCGTATAGCCACCGTATGTGATTCGCGTTTTTTTGAACAGTAAAAATAGCGAGAAATGACCCGCGCACTCAAACAAACGACTTTCGTTGCGAGTTGGATTGTGCTCTTGCGTTATCGCCCCGTCTCATTACCCATATCCTGCATGGAATTCAAACACTGACCATATGACCATATTTATTAACTGTCCTGCAAATGGCTGCCTGGAGTCGTTTGACTGTAGAGTGACAATCAAGATCGCTTGGGATATAACTCGTTCGTGTGACTAACAGCGTGACATTTTGGTTGTATCTCAACTGGAGGCCTACGTTGTCCGGATACTTTAAGATTTTTTCATGTTTAAGTAACATCCTCCAATCCCACAGTTAACTTCGGGAGCAGAATGTAGTTTAATGCACGACGCAGAGAGTCGTTAATCACAAAATAGGGGTACCTGGCCATGCAACTAAAGAGGCCGTCAACAATTTGGACCAAACAGCTGTTAAGCGTAATATACAGTCAATGTCGTGTAGCCCTATAATGTAAAACAATGCGGCGGTCATTTGGATAGACAAACGGTCAGGGTGTCTTGTTTTCTGGGATCAAACTACACGTTAACATTCCATCAAAACAATCAGACGACATGCATCTCGTGAATTTTATCAGTGACCTGGGTACAGTTTGTAAATTCAAGTTCGGGAGCTACCCTTCACTAAGTTACACACTTTGCTACAAGCTAGCAAATGAAGTCTGCAGATTGCTGAGCAGCTGTCTTAGATAGATTCCTTGACAGTTCTTGGATCCTGTTGATGACAGCTGGGGGCAGTCACTATAAGCCTGGTGTGATCTATCCATTACCTGGAAAATCAAGTACCTGGCATCGCAACTGGCTGGCTATTACGCTCAAAACTTCATGTGAGCCCCAAATTGAGTTGCTTCATATCAGCTTGCCAAACGATCAAAGAAGGCGTCTCACACATTCCAGTAAGACATCCAAGGCATGATAAGAGGGGTATCAAATAGACAGTGGTGTGTGTTCATGCTCTGGAGCCGCGTCGTGTCGGCGGTTGATAAATTCCTGCGACCATAGAGCAACCGAGTATCGCGTGTGCGTGTAAAATTCTAAGCTGTATCGTACAGTGCAAGCGAAATTAACCATAAAACAAAGAAATGGACGCATTCTGGTGTTTCAAAACCGTCTTCTTATACTGAGGTGTTTGAACATTTACTCCCGTCGGTGAATATGTGGTTTACGCTGCTCAAAAAACACTGGCCAATGCGTTCCATGCTCCGAACGGTTAGTGGCCACTGAGGAAGGCCCTAACATCGTAAGTTCAAGGACTGCCTCAATTGAATTGTCAGCAAACCTTATAACCAATTAGTGGCCGAGTAACAGATAAGGGAGAGCCTGGCTGTTAGAACGTCTCAGAGGAACCATAGTGAGTGCAGTTATGCGAACAGCTGATATACTCCCATACGTTCCTAAAACGTCTCCAATGCACACGCTATCTTCTCCCACTCATCTAAGAAGGCCCCTCATATAGACATATCTAGACGCATCATTGGCTGACAGTGTATACGTAGACGTGAGAAGTTTGAGGTAGGGCATTGAGGGCTGTCGCTTCAAAGTTTTGTTATTGGATATGCGTTCTGGGAGTTGAACGCATCTGAACAGTAAACACTTCAACAAAGTTAGCGTCCTGCCTAAAACTATCCTTTGCATTGAAGATACGCATTACCGGTAGAGAAAGCGGTTGGCTACCAAGTAACTTGGTTCTGGAAGTGTTAACCTCGGCCCTGAGGGCCGCAAGGATATACGGCTATTTTGTCGTCAATGACAACGGCTAGTCATCCCACTGCTGGGTGTGTGATAAGGCTTGATGCGGGAGCAATAACAAGGTAAATTATGGGGTGTTTCTGCAGAGCGACCACTCGTGAATTGCGGATCACGTCCATTTGCTGTGGTTGCGGGATTTAGGATGCAACTCAGTATTCCAGGAAAACTTGTGAGGCTGGTTATTTGGCGGCACACTGAGNGGATGCAACTCAGTATTCCAGGAAAACTTGTGAGGCTGGTTATTTGGCGGCACATTGAGCAGATGAGTGACTTTGGGTCACTGGGTACAACAACGAGTTATTTCGGAAAGGCGGAACACATAGT
>QNGE01004236.1:27876-55941 GCA_008508345.1 Paragonimus westermani
AGACGCTTGGCCAGCAAGTTGATTTATTGCGCAAACTTCCGTATAGGTCATGTCAAAAACTAAACCACAAACGTGTACACTCATTTGCACGGCAGACATGCACTCACATACATTGGGTGGCAGTAAGTTGTCATTCGCCTTGGTGAAAGTTCTCACACAGCATGTGCACACTGTTACGATAGTCTCTTCTTGTCCGTCGTGTTCGGGGCTTGTCCTTTTGTTCCTGAATGTCGCCTGTGGGTAATACGCTACTTGTGAGTAGTATACTACTCACAACGAAACTGCCTGTTATACAACAAACTTTCTGTTAGTTACCATTGAACAGCATGGTCGCCCCTTTACTACCTGACATATTGACATAATTGCTGTACTAAATAATGGTAAGTCAGCAACAACTACCTGTCTTGACTGGAAAAAATGTTTCAGACTCAACCTTATGACAATTAATGACAGTTTTACTGTAATGATATTTAACACAGGTGGAAAAGGGCCACTGTTCCCTGTTATACATAAACAGTATAGAAGTCGTATTATGACTGAATAAAAATTGGTGGTGGGCACCAAACGCATCTATTTAATCCGTGCCGCTAACTAACACTCCTGTAGTTGGAAAAAGCTCGCGACACAACCTCACAATGATCGTGTATGAGTCAGGAGTGACCACAGATAATCAACGATTATAAGCTAGCACTTGTCACTTGGTAGCAGTTAATACTGCCTGTCAGGTGCACGCCCAGATCTGTGAGCATATTACTCGGGTATAGCATGGTGTGAAAAAACCTAGGCGCAATTCATGTACTCTTACGAATCACACTAGTAAGCCAAACAGTGAGGATGTGGAGGTCACGATTGAGATACCCACCTGAAAATTTTCATCTTCAAAAATCTCACTTGAATGCGACCCCCTTTCTCTTGGCCGTTTTATCTGCGAATGTCTTGGTATTGGTTTCAAGAAGATCTGCAGTAACTTTTAAATCTGATTGTTTCTAAAACTGAACAACCTCCCTCCTATCATCAACACTATCAGTGGTGACTTATCATGCGCGTATTCTTTGCGTGAATCTGCGGTAGAATCAGGGAGAAAAGCTTACTGTCACAGCTACTACAGAAGCTGGCCAGTTTATCTTTAACTTTGCTTATTTGTCTGCCTAGACTGTCCAGCCCCGTTAACATGTGACACGCTGAACATGACGAGTGTGTGTTGGTCCGATTGCTGTCAACTTGGCCCCCTGGCTAGTGTCACCATTAATTCTGGTCGTGCTTGCGCAAATTCCAACGTCGCATCCACATCCGTATTGATCCATATTCACATAAGACTCAACTTTCAGCTTTTTCTCTTATTCTCGAACACCATATACACGCGGCATGCGGTTCTCCGTACTTGTCACTCACCACCAGGCGATGGGCGCTGACTGTAGAGCGACAAGAGACTAGACACCTGGGGCAGTTGAAATAGTTTAACTGTAAGACAACAACGACACGTGGTAAGATAACAAAAGTAAAGAGAGTTTAAAGCAAATAATAAGAACAAAACTTTGAAGACATGAAATTCCCGGCGTTTGAGTGCTCAAAATTTGTGGTGCAAATTTAACTCGAATTGTAAACTGGGCTAATTAATAACAAATGGTACTGCTGTTCTCTTTGATAACCTCTGGTATCCTTTTGAACGCTCTGGTATAAAAGTCACAAAATTTGATTGCCCGTTCCGTAGCAAGTCTTCCCAAATGTCTTACTTAATTTTTATACGCTTCAGAGAGGTATTCCCGAAGGTTTTTCCATTTATTTGGTAGGGTTCAAACACGAACTGCATGTTGAACAAGAGGGCTGTTAGTAGGGTATAGTTCTGAGGTAATGACGGACAGTTATATCCATATGCCTGGGCAGGTTTAGGTGTTGGAAGGACAACTGATCTGTCGGCAACTCCTAGGAGATTTCTAGTATTGCAGTGAACAAGGCTGCACGAGTTGCGTCGGAATTTAATGCCTCGGTCGCTGCTTGAGTTGCAGAATGTGGAGCCTCAGTTCATCTTCACAAGCTCGACCTACAGGTCGACTCCAGTTCCGGACGCATGTTTTTCTGGCTTGCATATGGGAGGAATGTCTCACATGGGCGTCACCTGATTAGTTGGAGGAATCCACTCCCGTTGACCGAAATAACAGTTGACCAGAAGGCTTCGCTTTCCTTTTTTTTTATTCTCGCGCGAGCTTTAAACGCCTCCTTCTGCAGGACTAACAGGACACCTTCACGGACTACCTCCATATTGATACACAGTGCCAACATGCTTTCCTAGCGTCTTCGTCAAGCCAACCTTGTCTGTATACAGGAGAATGTGAGCCGATCTATACACATTACACCGTATTGTCAGTCAAGTAATTTGTCAAATGCTTCAGACAATCTACTTGGTCTCATTCCGTCAGATACACCACTTGCTTCCTTAGGGTTTCTGACGATCACTATCACAGTTTATTGATGGATTTTCAGATTTGTACTAATCAGGTAAGGTTTCTATATCTGAAATTTCGTACCACATGCGTTCTGTATTCGATTACTAGTTTGTTCATTCTGGCAAAGCTGACTGATGCCAGATAACGAAGCTATGTAGATACTGGACCCCGTGAGAGCTCTACTCCTACTGAACGCCAAATTGTGACGGAAGCCCCACATAAAATGAGTTTTACTCACATCGGAATTTCCACATCCTTGGATGGTTATATTAAGAGTTACCGCAACAAAGAGATGAAGCTTTAATTGGACCAAACTTATGAACATCCAAAAACTGTGCGCTTGACAAAGAGATAACGTTGTTCTTTTTATTTACTACAAAGTCTTCGTTTTTTTTTTACCATAAAGCATGCTACCTTCTTTGTCGTCTTACCAAATATCATTCCCGTATAAATGATACGGCCGCAGTATTTCAAGTTGGGCCGCCAGCCCACCTAACTTTGCCAAATTTATATTGTTGACTGTATATGTCACACTGAACCTTCCTCAACGAATCCAAACGGCTGTAGCAAGTGCGACTTGTTGGAACATAATGACGTTGACATATTCGGGCTACTTCCGCGATGACCAAGATTTACTGCCCAACTACTTCTAGCCCATCGTGTGTCACTCATAGACAATGGTTCCTTGAAGACACACTGGAGTGGTTTGTGAGTATTTTGAACCCCACTGCATGTTCTTTGACCATGCGTCTCCATGTTACTAACTTGCTCTTTAGGAATGGCGAAAGAGCACGAGCAAGTCAGTATTCTGGCTGATATGTCAGTTTACAGAAGTTCAGCCTGTTGGACTTGCTTTCCGGTCAATGACTGAAACGTTCACCTGTCTGATAGGCAATAGATGCCTTTTATCTGTAATGAGGAATTGGACTGTAGGCTGTAAAGTTATCACCAAACATCTGACCTCCTTTTCGTTTTGTGAATTAAGTTTATCCCCGTTCCAATCTTGCAATGAACTTGTCGCTTCAGCCGGTTATAGTGGGGTGGGGGTGGGTGGGCAGTAACTGTATGAAAAACCCACTGCCGAATGTACTTAATCGAACCGAAATGCGACCAGTGAATTGGTCGTGATAGCTTCTTAACCCGTGAGACCCAGTTTACATCAGAATAGGGACCGCACAAAGTGTCCACCAAACGGCCATGACTGGTGAAAACATTGTGTATCAGCTGCAGTTGACCCAAGAAACTTACTTACACTAACTACCGTAAATTTTATGGAAGTGACTGTTTGTCCCAAACTTGGATCATGTAGGTGGTCGAATTGCCCAACAAATTAAATGCGCGAACCTGCCGTAGCTGCTTGCTCAGTGCAACAAAGCTCAACGAGTATAAACACGTTATGTATGTTAAGAAACGTTTCAACAATCTGTCAAGCCAACTTTCCCGCCCAATTTTTTATTGTGCGAGTACATCTCACTGGCATGCGAATTATTTATTTTTGGTTTTGAGTAGAGCGCGAGTTACACGTGATACGTTCGGTTTATGAATTCGGTTATTTTGACGAAAGAAAGACGACACTACTCATGAGGAGCGCGATCCATCTTTGAAAGCTATCTTGGGTTGTTTTAAAAAGGGACACATCTTTGGCCCTAAGCGTATCAACATTGATGCAACCGTGTGTGCTATGGTCTCCAGTGACATTCTAGCGTGACATGGCTAACATGCAAACCTCACTTCTTTCAAGGTGAAGAATTTGGTACGCTTTGTCTACGTTCACGAAGTGATCATTTTCATGAAAGATTTTGAATCCTCAATTAATCTGGACTCCAAGGCAATTTCTAGGTTAACTTATACGAAGTATTTCGACAGTACTGTAAAGTGCCTGAATATTTCAATCAACAATGAGCTACTTGCTATATTTCAGTAGTATAGTTATTCCTCTAACGCAATATTCATTGCTACTTCCCCTAAAGCCCACCATAGAGATTGTACCCGGGGGCACTGTTGAACGCAACTGCTAAATACCTGGAAATTATACCTCTGGTGCTAGAAAATAATGACAATTTCACACGTCTATGTGTGAATTTGGATACTCGTAGTCAATTTGATAATCTGGATGCTGTTCCAACCCGCGATGGATGTAGACGAATTGTTTCCTGACAAGTCTTGGGATTCGTCGTTCTGGGATACAGCATAGTTTATAATGATAACTGCAGTCCGTATTCTTTTTTCCTTATAGATGCTCAATGAAGCGTCGGCGGTTGGAACCCCTGTCAATCGAAAGACTTCAAAATGTTGTCCGTCAAAGTTTGTGAGCAGATCGTCACAAACACACGCATCCGAACTGACAAACCCCGTGGTTTGTACAGAATCTGAGAAATTCCTCACTGGGAAAAGCGCTGAAGAACAGTAAGTCGGCTGCTCATTTGAATATAACAACGTCTATCAATGGCTATGTAGTTATCATCTTAGAAATGAAAGTTGAATTGATCGCAGTCTCAATGATACTGTAAGTTCCAGACCGACACTCAAAAACACAGGATCAAGCTTCCTGTCAAGATCCGATTGGTACGTATAGGCTAGTTGCAATCGATTGTTCTTTCGCTGCGTGGCGGGCTGAATCTCTTGTCCATCAGACTACCAGTCATGATTGCTTATTTAGAATAAGCCTCACAATTCATAAATTGCAGCTGCGTGGTCATGAGAAAGGTGAAGTGGTTAAGAAGAGAAACAACTATCTTGATTATCTTATATAAATCGTTGCACATAGAACTGACAGTCTAGTGGATGAGAGGTTTGCTTTGCAGAATTAATCTCACTAAGTTAATGAATATCTTGGCAATGTTATTACAAGAGGAGTTCAAATGAAAACGAAACGGATATTTTGTGCTGTTCGGTGTACAGAGGGTATAATCACTCATTTTTTATCATTCCGATCCCTTACGGTTAGTTTCAGTGTATACCGGTCATGTGGTTGCTAATATACAATCCAGCAGTGAGATGCTGACCAACAAAAGCTACGGGTTTGCTTTTAACGAAATGTGTTCTTAATTATTATAATCGTAGGTGGCTAGAACCAAGAATGTAGCGTTGCCACTTTGAAGATGACTAGCAGAAGAGTTTATGTCATCACAATCACTTCTCAGTATCACGAACTGTGAAACTTATACCATAGGTATTGTGCTTTGGGCTACTCATTTACAGCACAAAGCTACGAACAGCAAGAACAGGTAGTGTCTCCTTTGACGTAATGTCTGTTTTTTGATGGGGGAATCCTAATTTAATCATAAGTGCGTTTGCGGAGCGATAAAGTGTTAATTATCTTTCAAAACAATTTCCGTCTTATCCTCGTTTTACAGGCCTTTTCGGCATGTTTATTTGTTCCCATGTTTTTTCTTACATGTCTAGTGTACAAGAAAGCCATTTGTTAAACGAATCACAGGAGGGTGGCGGTAACGTATCCTCAGTCAGTTCACTGAATGCTGACGACTTTCTCAGGGTAACATATAAAGACCAAAAGACTTTATCACATTTATTGGAATACTTAAAGACTACCGAATTCCTCCACGAATGTGCGGAATGTCAGGCCTATTTCAGGGAGATAAAAACGCTCCATCGCCATAAATGCTTTATGCATCCTGAAGATTACTGTTTAGAATATACGCCTTTACTTGAAGATCAAGAGAATGCCATGCTGTTACGTGGACAGTTTTCACAACGAGGACAACCTGAGTCACACCAGTCTGCTAACGAGCAGATTTATGAAAATGAAGAGCGCACGGACCAGTTAAAAGAAAGCTTTAAAAAATCCGCTACCCTAAACGTCAACACGTGTGATCCATCTGAAGAAGGAAATGCAGTGGAGAGTGAAATATTTGGATGCGAAAATCGAGGTAGTCCAGTTCCACAAGTAGCTACTTCGATGAGTGGTAAAGATCAATCAGTTTTCAACGGTCACAATCTGTCCAACGGCGAACCGATGAATGTAGATTCCGATCTGGTGGTCCAACCCTCTGAAACTGGTCGAAAAGATTCACAATCAGCCTTAACAGAGGGTCTCAGCCAAGGACGTTGCGGCTCCAACAGCAAACATTCTTTGGAAGCACTGAAAGAAATGAATGGCGTACTCACTAAAATTTGATTAAGAACGGTTTCGGGTGGAAAGATTTCTGATGGTCTGTAAATGGATATGGTGTGCAAAGGGTGTCCGCGAAAAGTCGTTGCTGATGTGTTCTGTGGACAGTTTTCATTCGCGCACTGTTCTCCCCAGTCAGTTGGAACAACCTCAGGATTTCCATACGTTGTTACTCCTTCCACCTGTTAATCTACATTTGCTGTACCCGCCAGTACTGAGTAGAAGCAGCACTTCCAGTTCTTTCGCACATGTTCACTGGTGTTGCACGAAGATCCGTAGTCTAAAAATGTATTCCGTACATTGTTCTTACTTTTCGTCAAGTATTATCTATTTAGAGGACAAGGTGTTTGCTAGACTGCCGAGTTGATCATTTTGATTGTGACAGTCACTCAGCTTGTACATAAGACCTCATTCAGGAACAGACAGAAAGATAGTCTGCAGTTCTATTTCTAAGTGTGTTCCCGTTTTGTCGTCTCAACGGTCTTGTCTTCTTTTTTATTGCAATATACTGAATACAGAATTTTTATTAAAATATGCCTTATTTAAATTCGCTTGTGTAACAATCCGATAAGAGTTGTTTACTTAAACAGGTTTCTTATTTACTTGGTAACAGTGAACTGCTTTCAAGCGAAAAGTGTAACCGTATCAAATCACCTCCCGTTACTCCCACCAAATCCCGGATGCTAATCAAATTTCGGCCTTTGCAGAGTCTCCCGGTTTTATTCTGCAACGATACGGGTTGTCACAGTTCAGTAGACGGCTCTTTCAAACCAGTCGGGTGCCAGGATATGAAAACAGGAACGAGCGATTGATCCCATTTAGACGTGTATTCCCCAAGATATTTGGAAAAGAACGATAGTAGATGAACAAAAAAGTTGTGTGTGAGATAGTCTGCTATGCTAGTTAATCATTAACCGTCAGTTATTGGAGCAGCGGTAAAAACACAAACACAAGAATATGAAAGCTACTCTTAACTTCAATCTTTTCGGTTGTTTGCAGGCATCGACTATGTACATCGAAAATGTCAGTTACCCTGCTTGTGATGGAGCCTCTCATATATCTTACGTATAAAAAAGTTTACAAAATTATATTCTGCCGGGATTTATGAAAGGCAATCATATTATTACTCTCCTTGATTAAATGCATTATGATATTTCTGATAACTTTTAAGGAATTTAGTAATTTGATAATACCGAGTAATCCTCCTGAACAGAGCCCGAGGAAGTTTCTAAACAGTGGCCCCGGTGATTAGATTCAATCATAAATAACGGGGAGTTTATTCGATCGGATTGAAGTCAAAACAACCTCGGCTGGAATATTAAAGTAGATTCAATATTGTTGTTAGCTGTTTCTTACACAGAAGTGTGACTCATTGTGTGACTAGAATGAATATATTAAACGGGGCTGTGGAATTCTGTGAAGACTAGTCACTGGTAAATGGTCAGTAACTTAACAGGTCGTGATAACAAATTATTTACTGGAACCTGTGTATGCTTACTCCATTGGCAGAGGAAGATGCAAAAACTCACGACAGATGCTCGTGGACACTTTGTGTGGACGCATTACTTTCATCCTAAGGCAAGTATGTGCGCGAAGCACGAGACGGTGATATTGAAAAGGCCAGCCAATGAATGGTGTTTGCTAGCTGAGGATCCCACATACGCTAGTAAATGGGAGTCGTACTGAAGTGTTGGTAGTTTGAGAGCGGATGAACAGTCATTTTAGCCTGGGACAGAAGCAGGAAGTGGAATTAGGTTAGTTATAACATTGCTATGTTACGTTTTTATTGAGTTCTGAAAAGGCAAGGGTGGTTTTCAACAAATACATCTGAGCACATACAAGTTTGCAAAGCTGTTACACTTGTCAAAGTGTGTTGTGATTCGTTAACATCCACCCTTACTTGTGGCCATCATTTAAAGAGGACGGCCTTCAACGTTGCCACGTAAAAAGTCCCTCTCTTCATGTACAACCTAACGGAGGATTCTTCTAAGTTGAAATTCAACCTTGCGCTGGATACCTCCACAAGAACCTTACGGAACTGTCTCTAGTAAAACCATCAAAGATGGCGAAGCCTAATTTTTGTGACCCATGAGCACATTCAGCATCTTTTAGTGTGGGAAGACACATCTCAACGGAAATGTGTGGTCTCTAACGGTCTTGATGCGTGTAGGTGACACTGACATGAACTTCGAACAGCCTCACCAAAATCAGCATCACCGTCAAATACATTATACACATCGTCATCTTAATTATCAACATCATCCTCAACACCATCAGCATCATCTTCCACATCATCCTCATTAACGTCACCATTATCCTCCCCCTCCTCCTCCTCCTCCTCCTCCTCCTCATCATCATCATCATCATCATCATCATCATCATCATCGTCGGCTTTCGCTGCCCTGCTTCATCAAATGCACTCACTCCACAAACAACCCAGCCAAACGTCGACTACATTCACGCCACTGAGCTCGATTGGCCGCCATCTCACCTATAATCTCTTGCCACCGGCTCTGTTAGTTGCGAGGGCCCCAGCCGGGGAGACGAACTCGGTCGACAGTGGCCAACCTCTTGGTGAACGACTTCATTTCCTTACGCCAGATTATTATCTGTCCACCTCGCACCTTACACCAATTGGTTGCGGTGTCAGCGAACATTGCTCGGTGTGGAAGACGACTAGCTGGCATCCTTAATACATGACCTAACCATCTCAGGCTGTGCAAACGTAGGGATTGGACAAAAGAACTCGTTCGGCATTCACTACCAAACACCCGCTTTCTAACCTCTCCGTTAATTACAAGCTGGTGCCACCCGATACGAACGATTGAACGCAGAGATCGGTGATCAAATACTTGAAGACTGTTCACGTCTTCTACCCTGGGTGGCCAGGTTTCGCTGCCGTAAAGTAATACGGCCCTCACCGTTGTCTTATATACACTACCTTTAAGGTTTAGCGAAATACCTCACTGTTGCCAGAGATGCCTCAGATCAGCGAATACCGTCCTAGCCTTAGAGATCTCACAACTAACACGCGCCAGTCATTCTATATGCGAACGCCTTTCAAGTGTATCGTATCGATCATCCTTGGGTGGTTTCGCCATTTAGTCTAGCCAACACGATGCTGGTGATATGGGCAATGCAGCAACACAATATGTTAACGTAACACTCTATTTAGTTTCGACCTAAATTTGAAACTCACTCAGTACATGAGAACAGTTCCTACTCTTTGGAATAGGTGCATACGAGTGCCAATACTACTAGCTGTGGTGTCTGTGGAACTAGTCAATTGTGTTAAATAATTTTATTGCAAGAATGAAAAACTTTGGTTTGAATTGTTTGTAGTGGAATAACTGGTGGTGGCAAATACCGATCGTCCGATAACTGGGGGCCCGGAAAAAAAATCCAGAGTCAAATGAGTTACACGGGAATTCTGACTGGAAGGCATACTCATATAGGTACAGTGCAAGACATGTGTGTACCCGTATGGTGTGCATTAAACATGCTAGTGGTCTCCTCCACAATGTCATCACAGGCCGCATGAATAAAAACCAGTCCAATACGCTGTTCCGTTGTCAGATTACTGACAAGTCGTTCCGTTAGTCTTCGTCCAGCACATTGATCTGGTTCCAGCATGATACCCTGCCTAGACCTAGCTGTGCACAGCTGCCTTTCGACTAGCTGGATTGAGTGAATTCTTAACCACCAGAACCACAGTTAGACACCAAAAGCTGACCACTCAGTTATGCTCAGGTTCGATTTCCCTTCGAATTATGAATCCTAAACCATCAACAGAAGTAGCTTCAATTTCCTTGTGACCGAAAACGATTCCATTCGCTCAACCTCGTTCGGTCAGTACACATGTATCGATATGTCCTTTTAGATAGTAATCACCCATCCAAAACCCATGTGACTTGAATGAACAGTTTACCTAAAATAAACAGTAAGCTGGACATATTTTGTTTGGTAAAGCCGCTTCGTACAAAATAAAGCAGACCAATTTAATCACCTGAATGCAAAGACTGCGCTCAAACGTGAGTAACGGTCAACTGGAAATCATTTTTTTATCAAGCCGTCCACGCCTACCTCAATAACGCAACAGGGTGCTCTAAATATTGTACAAATTTCTGCTTAATGAGGGGGAAAACGATGTAGAACTGGTTTAGTAGCAAGGCCACGGGAGTGAGACATATCATGCGTTGCATTTTGACAATGCGATCAAAAGCGTGTCATCGTCTAAAAATGGTGCAACAAACCTGAAAATAACATGGTTTAGCTCAGAGTCTACAGGAAGATTACGTTTCAGACAGTACTATACTGATTTGTCAATCTATTTGGTTCATAAATACAGCTTCTGGCTATCCCTCTTCTAATTAAAACATTGCCGTAACGGCGTCCATCTTCAGGGAACTATTGTGTTTTTACTCAATCCGTTTTCACTCTGATGCATGTTGATTCCAAGACTAGCGCTGCCTCTGAAACGATGAAACCTTTGTATAGACCATAGGTCAGTTACAATTGATCACGATCGTCACGTTTCCAAAGACTTTTCGGATACCGCTTATCAAAAAGTAGCATATACTCGAATTTCGCTCTTTCTGGGTCTCGTCAATAGCTCTGAGTAGTTTGTCAACACCCGTGGCAACCAAAAAAGTGGGACGATGGAGCTGATTGACTCAACCCTAAATATTTGTGCACTCCGCGTCATCTATGCTGGCTGTGGTTTCAACGATGTGTTGGGGTTGTTCGCCGTCCCGACTCGGTTAGATGGCTTGTTTTTAGGTAAACCCTATATGAGTATGCCTTTCAGTCGGAATTCCCGTGATATGTTTTTGACTCGACCTTATTTCGGGGTTTACATCTGTGAAACGATCGTGCACTTGTTTACATAAATTTCGATAACGTAAACACTATATGCATTCTATCTTTAGCGGGCACGTGTGCACCTCGATCTTTATACGGATTAGCTGAACTACTGGCTTTCGGTCTTTGATGCATATATACATATATATATTCTACTGCCTTAGTATGGTGACCAGACTTGTGCTGTTTTGACTCGTATGTCTATGTTTACTATGACTTTGGTCCTTCCAAATTTAACCGTTCAATATGGGCCAAGGAACAGCAGCCATAACAGAGACTGCTAAGTTCATATATCTCTGCGTCGTACTGGTGACTGAGTAGGGATGTCTAAACAATGAGGCGCGCACCTAGGACTACACAACAAAACTATATTCGTAGTTGCGGCACTTTTGTCTTCCGCCTACTGAAGGATAGTTTAGAAAATGTGCCCTCAAACAACAGAACATTGTGATCGTTTTACGGCTGACCGTGATCGGTGGCGTATTATTGTGTACGGTCGGAAAACCCGTCCTAATTCTCGGAGGCTTCGTATAGCCCACAGTACTCCTACTGTGCACAGCAGCAGTTGAAGTGAGTCGTCAGTGTACTAATCACTGTACTCTGGGCTTGGTTAATCCCAAACTGCAAAGTGGGTCAGATTTTTGATTCACTGGCTCCGGATAGGACTCCCAAGAAAACTCTGTGTCCTGTTGTTTCAAAGGCTATCAAAACGATTGATATCCGTCACCAGAGACACCCTGGATGGGCCGATAACAACGACTCGGCTGTCTGCAGCTTGATACGAGGGGAAAGTGAAGCGTCTCCTGTTTGCATGAAAGAACCAAGCCATTGAAACAAAGGAGACACGTTCCAGAGTGTTCGCTGTCAGTTCGTCGAACAGTTTCGAAGGAAGAAGAACGATTAACAGAAAGGGTACGTTGAAACTCCACAGGGTTACTCTGATCGTCGGCAACACAAGAAGTCTTAAGGTTCTCTTACGGCGATTGTTGGCTTCTCGGTCCACTCTGGTAGCTGTCCAACAGCTATCGGGACAGTGATCTGCTGAGCTGTGTTGGGAAGCTGCTAGCAAGTATCCTGTTGGACGGACTCACTAGGAAAGTTTTAAAGGCCAGTGTTTGCTTGCAACAGTGTGGATTTCAAGTGAGTTGTAGTACAATTGATATAGCGTTTGCTACTCGGAAGATCTAATTGAAGTGCCATAAACGCGACCGTCCGCTGTATGCCATGATTTTGGGTCACACCAAGGCCTTTGATTCCGTGAGCCGTGAGACACTGTAGACGGTGCTTTGTAAGTCTGGATGTTGATTAATTTAATTAGGCTGCTGCACATGGGAAGAAAGGCGAAGGTGCGGTCTTGTGCATGCACCTCTGGTGACTGTGACGTTGTTATTTGCATGAAGCAAGGCTGTGTCCGAGAACCAACATCATTTAGTTCATATTTAACAACAATGCTAGCCCTCATTCTTCTGAAATCTAATGACGGGAACTAAGCTGAACATCTTACGTATGGTTGCTTGCTGAATGTTCGACTTTTCGGAGCTCCGAGTGGTCTACCTAACTCGACAAGCCTACTGTTTATAGATAAAATTGCGCTGATAAACAGATTGGGAATAACACAACGTTTCGAGCAAGTTGTAATATTCTACGTTTCAACCACCTCGGGTGGTCTTCCTCAGGAGTGTTGTAATCGATTACAACACTCCTGAGGAAGACCACCCGAGGTGGTTGAAACGTAGAATATTACAACTTGCTCGAAACGTTGTGTTATTCCCAATCTGTTTATCAGTAACATGTTAAACACGACGCCCAAACTATTCAACTTCATTCGTACTACATTTGGTGCGGATATCTTATAATATTGCGCTATTTACGCATGACGAAGAGTCTAAAATGATTCACTAAAGCCTTCACAGCTGTACCATTTAAATTCCATTCGGATATCCACATAAGCGAGGCATTTTCTTTCTTTAAACCCTCTCCCGGCGGATGTGTTGTGTTAACACCTGAAATCCGCGTCACTTGGGATATTTTAGATAGTTGCCTAGGCTTCTGCTACGTGGGTAGCAATCTGTTGGCGGGCCTCTGAACCACGAGTTACGTGCTGGTGTGAAGAGAGCTGCCGCTGCCTTTGGACATATCGAGAGACATATATAGAACTGCGGTCTGAAGATGAGCGTTATGCTGCCTCCTATGGTGTCAGTTACGTTTCTGCAAGGCAGTGAAACTTGGACATTGTATCAACGTCCATCTGCAATATCTAAGACACCTCTTGAATAGTCGATGGCCGGCTATGGTTCGGAACATTGGGGTGCGTTGACGATCAGATACAGATGGGACTGTAGGCATGCTGGTACTCAGTTTGATTCATGGGCCGCGACGAGTTTGCATAATAGTCAACAACCGGGTTCCAAAGTGCATGTAGGGGCAGCTGGAAGCAAGTAGGCGGAATTCTGGTGGACAGAAGCTGGGCTACCAGGACGTTATTTAAGTAAGCCTTGTGTTGTAATATCGACTTAAGACATTGGGTTACTTGACACTGAACCGGAGAGTCTGGAGAAATATGACTAGGACGGGCGTCCGAAGGTTCAACAAGTAATAAGTGTGGGGCCGTGGGTTGAGATGCATCGTACGCAAACGAACCCTGGAAGCCGTAAGTGACCATATAGACCACATTGCGTTACAAAGAAGGTTTCTGTTAATGAGCTGGCATTCTCGGATTGTTAAGCAATCAACATACTTATGGTATATCATCAACGAAGAGACGACCTGTACGCTGGTGCAAGTGAGTCGTGTCATTTGTATATATTTTTTCGTTCGTATCAGCCCATGACCGTCATCATGTGTTAAAGTGCCCACTCCTTTCCACAAAAAGCTGGATCATGGTGGCCGTCTACCTTTTTGTTTCTTCAGCCTTGTTATACATTATATGATGAATGTTTTGCTAGTTTTCCGGCGGAACTAACTTTTCGTTCATCACCCCCATCCTGTCGAGAATTTAATGATACGTGCTCTTACATGAAAGTACTTCTTGCCTTTTGTTTTCGATATGCTTCTTCCCAGGTCTCATCATACCATTAGAGTTTCTCCTTTTTGTCTTCAAGAAATCAATATCTCACTTGCACACTAGGTCACCAAGGCCTCCACTCACACGCCTCTTGGTTTTATTCCTGGGGTTTACACTGGATAGGTGGTGTGTGAATACAACCACAAGTGATGCAAAGCAAATCACTTGTGGTGAGTATTATGCGCACTCGTCCTTTAGCTTTGGTCATTGTGACAGGCTAGTCCGAAACGGATGCCACCAACCGTGTCCGTATCATCATATGGCATCCACGTTCCACATACCATGTGACGAAATCAATTCATTTATCCTCACAACAGGCGGAATGCGTATGCTGCGATATGTTAACACTTGATCTACCCTCATTAGTCGCGAATCTGACAAAGGTGGATTATATGAATCGGACAAACAGAGACAGATAGTGAGTGGACAGGAATGCACTCACAACAGGTACTACGTACTCAAGACAATGGTGACAGAATAGGTTACTTCAGCTGCTTGTATGTTCATTACACCAGTTGGTGAGCCCGGATCAACATAATTTAGCTAATGTCTAGTAACTTCGGGATCCGGTTCCACAAAACCATTTTCAATGAACCAATTGAGTTAAATTGGTACCGCATTCGCATTGACTGTCCTCGTGTTGCTTCATTCTTAAACATGTTTCGCGCTGTTATTTTGCGTGGTTTAGCACGAATGCGACTACTATTTATTGTCTACATTTTAACTATGGACATACCAGTGTGCATGGCTGAAGGAGAACTGGATGCCGGACCTATTACTGGATCTCGATCAGTTATGCAATGTTCCAAATGTGCAGTCCTCTGCCCGGTTTTGGATCATTTGGAAAGCTACTTCTACAGATTACGGAAAGATGATACACACCTACAAATCCATGATCAATTTCTCCGAGGAACAGAAACCGAAATTTATGCTTTGCTTTCTGGGATATTAAGACCAGGGACTATGTGATGTACCAAATCCGAATGCTACGACGTCTGCAAATAAGGCCGTTCTAAATCTGAATAAAGGTTGAGGAATGGGTGTTAACACATACACAGCGTTGTTTAAACTGTCTCAACTGTGACTGGATTCTGTAAAAGTATGACAATTCCACTTCACGTCTGTTCTGTGAGTGGCATCAAGATGATCGAATTTCAGTCCCGTCGAAGAAAAGTAAACATCTCTTTCTAGTCCAAGAGGGAAGTTGGATTTGAAAACAGTTGAAGTCAGACATCTCTAGTATATGGTCCTGGAATCTTGATTATGATCTTTCTAGAGCAAAGATCAATAATCACACGCGAGAGTGGTTGAGCGTTCAGGTTTGATAATTCGGTCCTGCCTAATGTGAGGTTATTGGCGCAGTGGTCAACACGGTTGCCTCATGATTGGAATGTCCGGAGTTCAAATCCCGGCCGTGGCAAGGATATGCACTACTGACGAGCTCTAATGAGAGCGAAACTCGAGTCTAGTGCTTCTTTTCGAAAGAGGCTGGCTGGAAAGTCTATCTGAATGCGAACGCTGCGATCAAATGTGAGTGATGGTCAACTTGAAAATAAACCAAATCCTCGACTACTCATCGGTATTCAGGAATACATTGAACGGTTTTCTACCAGCACACCGAATACCGATATTGCTCAGTTAAGGTTAAATTCTTTACTAACATTTCATCTTGAGAGTTTCTACCGACGCGGTAGTCAACAGCACTGAACCAACTGTAAAATGTCCTGTGTTCACTGTCACTTACCGTTTGTTCAGTAAGTTTGGTCATTCCGCTTGAGTTTGTAGATCACATATTGTGGCAAACAGAATGCACAGTGTGATAGAAATTTTTAGAATAAATCAGAAAAAATTTAGGTGTTTGATTTCAGTGTTTCAGTTTGGCACTGATATTCCTGTTAACTAAACCAGAGTAATCTGCTCCTGATATTGCTGCAATATTCTTTGAAATAAATGGAATCAGACTCAAAACCTCCCACCAACATATGATGTTTAACAGTTATCTTGCGCTTTCACCTGTTCGAATGACACTATGCCCATCCCGGGTTCTATGAGTACCACGTTTTTCACAGAGAGTCAAGCCAGAACCATCGTAGGTCTGCTTTTCTAGTATGCGCTGCTAGGAAGGAACGTGATCGTTTCTCAAGGAGTAGACCCTTACTTGGTATAATGAGAATAGCCAATGTTCAGAGAGGTGCTCCAAAGTCACGCTTTCTAAATTTATTGCGTAACAGTGTTAGAAGAATTCCAAAATGACAGGAAGCTAATCCGCTCGCCTTATCAGGACCATAGCTGATACCACTTTGCATCCGAGAGGCAGTTTCTGATGCCATCCAAGAAATTATTCGAAAGGGTCTTCCTCAGACCGATTTAATGCCCCAGAATGGATGCACCCGATAGTTATGGTTCTAAAAAGGACGGATCTATTCTTGCCGTTAACGCTCACATTGAACAACAATGTAATTATGAAACGGAAACCCTTTTCTTTTGCGAGCAGAGTGCCAGTGGCAAAGTTTTTATCAAAACGCCACTACAATTGCCAGTCTTCACACGCCACTGGCTCAAGATTCAAGATCTCCAAAGGGACTTCTCGTACAAGACTGTCTGTATCAGTAAAAGATACTTCAGACGAGTCTCAACAATGCTCCTGCGGCACGGTGGAAGGCTAATACACTTGGGTTAACGCTTGACAGGTGGAACACATAACTAATATTTGCATTCTTGGCAAATCCTCGAAAGATCATGATTGTAATCTACATCATGTGCTTCGTCGTCAGAGGGACCCACAGTTACCTATCGCATGCAGGAGAGTGAGACTAAGAAACGGGATATTGTTTTTCCACTCCTTTGGAGGCTAAAGCCGGCCGCTAACCAGCCAGTTATGAGCTGGAGGATAGAGCAGAGATGAATACAAACATGTTTACACAACTTACTCCGGCAACAGAGCACCGGCAAACTTATCACTATAAAGTGAGCGCACTAGAGAAGCCGCAGAAGTCACCAGCACGAATTTTTGTCATTCAGGACAAACATCACACCTTGCAGTGCAATGTCACCTCAGGCTATGCGGAAAAGAGGGTTGTGCGTCCTAAACCACACACACGCATGCCTCGGCCATGCTACCGATTGGATGACCTTCTGATTAGTCGGTCTTGAGAAACTGTGCGTGTGCCATCATGTAGCATCCGCGCTCGACGGAATACATGGCTAAACCGCTGCATTCACGATGACTAGCCTTGGTTCCCGTTATTTTGGTTCACTCGTACAGAAGTTTTGCATTGTTACTTTATGTGATTGCGTCACAACTAGGGTTACCGAATACGGATTACTAGCTTGACGAAAAGCTCAAACGTATTCAGCAGACCAGGCAATGTCAAACTAACCAATACAACAAACTTAGGAGCTCACAACCATCATATTGTTAGACGCTCGTTTACGTGAGTTCTCTGACTGTATTTCGAAAAATTTTGTTTTGGGACGGTTATGGTGTCCAGTGAGAAAAAACCAGAAAGGTAAGAGAAAGTCGCCTTTTAAGTTGGCTACCCAGTGAACAGTACAGCAGACTTCAAGCATCTAAGTGATTGTTTCTGGGACAATAATTGTGGTCTCAGTACAAGGGGTAAAAGGAATCGAGCTTTGGCTGAAAAGTAAAATCGTACTTGAGTTTGGAGTGAGTGATAGAACGATTGTCCCTGATGAGCACACGACACCTCTCAACGGGCTGCATTGTCTGCATCCACGATTTAACTTTGAGATCAGTGTCGTGTAAGCCTGCATTTGTGAGAAAATGCAAAGGGCCTAGCGAATACAGGAGTGTAATTCCGCCTGACGGGAAAAGTGACATTTAGGAAAACCAAAGGTTATCTCACTACAACGTATTTATCTCCAGCAAACTCCATGAAAATCGTTGAAAGTGCATCACAAAAGAGAACATTCGCCGCTCAGAATGTATTATGAATCAGAATGAAAGATTAGCAGAGAAAATTCCCATAGGATATCATGCAATATAGTGAAGTAAAGCTCAACGTAAAAATACGGTTTGCTCGTGTAAACGGAAGTAACCCAGCCTTATGAACTAATGTGGTATAACATTCTGTGTTGATGGAAGGCAGCTAAAAACACTGATCAGGTTGTGTGCATGGAGGTGCTCCTAGGAATAAGAAGCTGCGTTTCTGGTTTGGATAGTCAAATACAAGTTGGCACGCATACGTTTAATCACTCTTTAGGGGAGGGCTGGTAAATTTTTCACTCCACTGTCACTGGTGCACGTAGTGACAGTGACACTGAGTGACACAAAAATAATAAGCAGGAACCTCATGGAAAATTTGGCGAACCGCCACAGTCACCACCAGTTATGAAGGGCTATTGGATCAGCTTAGGGATCGTTTCAGATCTGAACAAATAAGCTTACGCAGAGGCTGAGTCGAGTAAAAAGTAACACAGATCATTGGATATGTGCAAACAACCGCGTATACCGGCGTCTAAAGAGAGTATGTAACACATTCAAAAAGATACTGACAGAGAGGAGTTGTGTCGGCTAGAATTTTTACTGCAAAACTTTTGTACACTGTGAACTGGTGAGAAAGTGTTGAATCAACGAACTGTTTTGGGGGGCTACACCGTGACTGGTCTTTCAGGAACCTATCAAAGTCTATGATATCTTTTGACAGCAAACTATAGAAAACAGTGAACAATGCATATATGGGGGGTCACGCAAGCACTGGTGATTTGACTGATTAGGTGATAGTGAATGTCGGGGATTGCTAGAAGTCGACGAGGAAACGCGGGTTTCTTAACTTTGGTTAAAACATCTGTAACTTGAAATGGTCAGGCCATGCATTTGTTCAAAGTAACCCGCAACTTTCAGTAGACAGGATTTAAAATGTGAGTTCATTAAGTACTACAAAAGGATAGACGTGCATTGGGAAATTTGCGTCGATTTCTCCCCACAGACGAGAAAACCATACCAACACATTTGGATATGTCAAGAGACAAACTGTGTGACTCTGGAAAGCCTGACAGAGACAGAAATTGAGTTAAATAGGAGCAAGAGATGTGGTCTATGATGATATGTAAAGGGTGCACTATCTAGAATCTTAAATTTGTGTAGAAGTTTCATGGGATCAAGGAAGCCTTCCTCTCTAGAAGAGCGATCTATTTTGTTAGCAGTGGACATTTGTATACAAGTATTTGGTTGCTAGTCTACTTCACAGTGGGACACGGCAAATAATCTGAACTGCGTCACTACGAGGTCAAACAATAATGATGGTGGCAACAGTACTGGGACAAAAATTAAATGGTAAACAAAAGGCCATCCCAAGTGATCTGGGAATAAGAAAAATACTAACAATGAAAAATGTGTGTAGAAGAGTCGTAGCAACAGAACCATAGGACCAAGAACACTACACATCTCACTCCAAGTAACCGAATTGGTTATCCACTATTCACAACGTGATTAGAAACTTGCTGGTGAGTAGTAGGAAAGCCTTATTTTAGTACAAATTGCATATCACTCATAAGTGGCCGTTTCATTCCCGTGGCCCTTTCGAAAGGGGCTGACTGTTCAGAAGCTGTTTGTTGTATACCTCGTCTAAGTAACACATGTAATTAGGGGTTGAGCGCGTGCAATCCTTCTCTACCTTCTTAGTACGTATGGAGAGAACTCACCCTAGATGGATTGAAAGAGTTTCTGGCTTAGATCCCAATGGGTTTCCCCAGCCCAAGAAAAGTTCCTGACTTTCTCAAACCCAGATTCCGGTAGTTCCATGACCGAGTTTTTTCAAAACGATACAGATAAATCACTGGACATAATCATTACTGGCTGTGACACCCGCCCGAATCAGTTAAGTCTCAACTGCATTCTAAAGGTGATCTGATGGTCGATCATCTCCAGCTCACTTTATTACACAAGTTAGGCAACCACGCGGCGTTTTGTTTGATTTTGTTTGTAGCGTGACTCTCAGCTGAAGCGAAGTGGTTGTCCAAGCACACAAGGTGTGTTGCATTGATATGAACGTGAATACAATGCGGGGTTATAATCTGCAACCTCCACCACAACCAAGAGTATGGTGGTCGCAAGTGCTGTAAGCCATGAGATGTGAATCTGTATGGACTTTCAATAAAAACGAGAGGAAAAGGATTCATGTGTTCATAGTTTCAAAAATTATCCACGAACCATATAACTTAGATAAATTCTGCTTTGGTTTTGATAACCTATATATTTGGGTTCATTTCAAGATAGCTACCACATGAACCGGTTGCACCAACAAGATGTGCGAAAAGAAATTTTCAAGTACAAACTTCACTAACCTACAGAAAAAGTGTGAAAAACACTATTGTGCCAACAGTTATAGAGGCAGGTCTGAAGGAAATTCGTTACCAGGTTGTAGAGGACTGGTGCGTTTCTGTCTAGAATCGTGCCTATTCTCCACAATAATTAAATCAGAAAAACCGATTATAGGACAACGACGTTTATTGCAGAGAGACCGGGAAAGCGAGCTGTAAGCAACACACAACAGAAGCAAAGCTCAACAGATAAGTAGCTAGCGTCCGGAAGGTGCAAGTGCAATTGTGACCTTGGGCGGTCGAACCTACAAGAAAATCCAGACAACAACCAAACAATGTCAATAGTGTCAACGGTCAAAATAAATAGCAGAATAGTTGGAATACGTGGCAAACCAAGAATGTCTCTACAGACGTCCCACCCTAGAAGGCTTCACGCTTGAAGGCCTTCGACAAAAGCAAAAGAGAATGAAGCTAGTGACATCGAAGTTACCGCGGGTTGAGTGGGGGACCAGCGAAGTCAAGAACATCTACGTATGACACGTTGAAGAAGGTTGGTAACGGTGAAGAGGGGTCGGTCTGCTTGCAATATCCGGAATTGTCCATTCGTCCCTAAGGTGGTGCTGTCGGAGCGGTCTATCCAACCCACAAAAACTCGAGGAGAAAAAGATGGAAGTTAGGCTTTCCCCACTTCTGCAACGACAGACGGGAGTGTGCTCTCCTCCCACGCGGGGCAGGTGGCGTGGAGGCAACTGGTGAAGAGGGCGATGTTGGGGTGGGTGTTGCCACGGATGGCTGCGAAAGGACTCGGGTGATATCGTCATCTACATACGCGACCTTAAGGTGATCGATGGAGACGGTGTCGCAACGATCCTTACGATAGATTGTGAAGCGCTTGGGTGTTCACCGAAGCACCTTGAAGGGGCCCGAGTAAGGAGGCTGCGGTGACTTGCGTACTTCGTCGCAACGGACGAGTACATGTGAACAAGTGGCCAAATCCTTGTGCATGTGCACTGGCCTGTTCTGTTCACGAGGAGGTGTGGGCTCAATTTGTCGCATGTATTGCGACAGTGTCGAAGCAAAGTTCGAAGGAAGGGAAGAAGTTTGAGGAGGGGGTGAAACAAATTCACCGGGCAAACGCAGCGTACAGCCATAAAGAAGTTCTGCTGGTGTGCTTTGGAGGTCGGCCTTCAGTGTGTTTCTGATACCTAAAAGTACTAAAGGGAGTACTTCGCTCCATACCTGACTATTGGTGGCACACAGTGAAGCTTTAAGCTGCCTATGGAAACGTTCCACTAAACCATTCGAGGACGGATGGTATGCCGTGGTGCGTATGTGCCGGCATCCAAGATAGTTTGTCATAGCTCCGAATGTTGAGCATTCAAAATGCGAACCGCCGTCTGTCGTAATGGTTGTAGGGCATCCGTAATTGGCCACCCAACGTTCCAAGAAGGTGTTCACGACAGCCTCGGAGGAGCAATTCCTAAGTGGGATGGCATCCGGCCATCTTAAAAATCGGTCAACACGGGTTAGGATGTAGATGTAGCCACGTGAAGGTGGCAAGGGTCCAACTAAATTTAAGTGAACGTGTGAAAACTTGGCATCTGGAAGACCGAATGAAGAAATTGGGCTTCATGTGTGCTTATGCACCTTGGAACGTTGGCATTGTAGGCAAGCGCGTGCCCAACTACGAACGTCTGAGCTGAATTTAGGCCGAACAAATCGATCCGTTGCTAGCTTAACTGTAGCTCGAATACCAGGGTGCGAGAGATTATGAAGCTGGTTGAAGATAGCACGCCTGTATGCTAGTGGCACTACAGGTCTTGGAATACCTGTAGTCATATCGCAAAGAATGTCTCTACAGGGTAACCTAAGAACGGTATTTTTCATTGCAACAGATGTACCCGGTTTGAGAATAAGTGGTTGTGATCTAAGTGTAAATCTGATCTAACTAGGCTAGTTCGACAGCTCTCAATCATTTGATTGACACGTGTTTCTGTGCTGGTTACTTTCTCCGTTAGTGTTTTTGTTATGTATTATAGCTAGTGAAAACTGGTGACATGTTACATCAGTTTGAATTTAGGTGTGACATAACGCTCTCCTATTGTTTCAATAGGGATAGTTTGGAGACTGTAATATTTGTCCTGGGTGCCCCGGGTTATGTAAGGCACTGGTCTGGTTCTAGATTTCGGTGTCAACTCTTTGACCTTTGTACTACTCGAAGTTCTCTGTTTAATACAGTTTTGATGCACTATGGGTTCCTCACGAAGATCATACTGTCTCACCACCATTTACTATGGAACACGCCGGGAATGTAAGGCTTGGTATTAATACTGTTGCTGTTTCTTCCCCTCTCAGGTAATAGTCCTGCCACAATCGAGAGTGGAATTTTTTCATTAACGATACTTAGTAGACCGTATATTTGTTATATTTACTTTTAAATGAGGAGGAGGAAGTCGATTAAGTGGCTGAAGACATGGTGTGTCCAGTTCCATCTATTGAGACCACAATCCGCATGGCTCATGTGAGTTCCATGAACAATAAATCATTCACCTTTTTTAGTTAATACTGGTGTAATAGCCTCATTTACCTGTGAAACGGTGAGTTTGCTTCCCAATCACGCGAATTCCCTCATGGCCCTTGACATGAAGCCGTTTCTCACACTACTGAAGCCGCTGGCTCCTGAAATACCTGCAGACTCGAGAACTACACGCAACACTTCAAGAATGTGCGTTAAGGACAATCTTATCAAAGGCTCGCACTTGCACACTGGACTCCTCAACTATCTGCAAAATGTACGTAGAAAGTGGTGAAAATCGCTACCTTCCGGAACGAAAGCAAAAGTCAGTCATCGTGGTACAAAGGAAATCTCAGTTTATTGAGTTTCTGTTTGTCATTTTATAGACAAAACGCACCAGTAAAATGAGGAATTACAATTGTTGCTGGCGCTTCAGCTTCCCAATTGCTCGGCTCGACTCCGCTTGTAGCTCGTTTGTTCTGACGCGTTACGCACTTAACCATCTTGTTTTACTCCGGTACTCGTTATAACAAAATCCGATGCTGGAGCAGCGTGCTATCCCGATTGATCCCAGCGCTGACACCAGTCTGTTCGCATTGCTGATAGTGAGTGGCCGTAGCCTTCTGCGAATCACTGGTTGACTTCGTATCGATGCGTTTGTCCGATCCAACACCTTTGCAGAAAGTACAAGCCAAGAGGCGGTGACCGACAAACTTTGCAAGTTAAAGTCGATTATCCAGGTACTAAAATGTGGCATACTCTTAGTCACAACATTCAACCGTTTGTCAGTTAGTGATTTGTGATTGAAACATTCTTTTCCCGTCAAAAATTTGAGTAAAGAAGAGAGTAGGCTGATATTGCACAATTTATGTCCGTTGCATCTTTACAAGTGCATACTACAGACCATTTATATACCAGTATGAGAAAGCGAACAAGATACCAGAGAAAGCCAAGTGTCAAAGTGCACAATCATTGCCAATATCAACGTATCGACAACCCTACAAACAGTTGTTTCTGAACACACAACACGGGCTTGAACATTCGACACAGCGTAGTGTTCGTCTGTGATTGGCTTTCATTGTGGCGTTATCCGCGAGGAGCCTTTGGATACTTATTTATGTATATACAGGTCAGTATATCATACAGACCAAAGACCTTCTAACGAATGGAGTCTATTCAGAAGCACCCAGAACAACAGTTTTTGTGACACTTCTTTCAACCATCCATGAAGAATTGCTCACTTTCTCACACGTGAAGTCAAAGGCCATACAGGTGTGTACCATGAACGTAGGACAATAACCTTCTCGGTATCTGTGAGAGAACTAAGGAAGGATTCCGGTTTTGAACACAACTTGACGAAGAATAATAGGTCAGTTCAACTCTTTTAACGGACATGGTATCACAGTCACACACTGACCTAATTCACATGGTATTCCTCAGTTCTGTTGCTTGATTCGGACTTGGCGTTCGATCGATATTGTTCGTGGTGTTCGCCCTTTAGCAATTAGACAGAGGGCCATCGTTGTCAACTTGTCCGTCGTCTTGCGAAATGACTAGTATGAAAACTTTATAAGTCTATTTTCAACCACATACATTTTTCCCAACCCTTCATGTCTGTTGGTTATTCATATTGCCTGTTACTTCATATGGAAATTCAATGATCCATTTCCTCTTTTGTGTGACGAAGAAGTTGTGTGTGGTGTACACTGCTTATCCCATTTATATGACGACGTTCAACAACTCGATATATTGCCCATGTTTTAGTCGTTTCTATTTTAAAGCCGACAATACGAGTGCACAACCGTCTGTGCGGAAGCTCGGTTTCTATGGTGATAAGCGTTGTAAATCTAATAAAAGACGATGCCTTCAT
Organism: Paragonimus westermani; assembly: GCA_008508345.1. Classification (NCBI taxonomy): domain Eukaryota; kingdom Metazoa; phylum Platyhelminthes; class Trematoda; order Plagiorchiida; family Troglotrematidae; genus Paragonimus; species Paragonimus westermani. The sequence goes on from QNGE01004236.1 coordinate 53,044, forward strand.
GTCAGTTGCGTGCGTCAACCACCGGAACATTTTATTGTCGTCATGTTCCACTCCGGATAACTATTATTCATAAGCGGCACTACTTAGTTGATGAAATCGAAACAAACAGCGCTCACTGTTGGCCTTTTCCATCTGTCTGCGAGATTTCTAATCACATGTATTCCCCTTCTTCTCCACATTCCATTCAAGTGCAGTCAATTTCAAACCCGCAAGTGTTGAGCGCATTGTCAGCATAATCTGCGAATGTGTGTGTACATCAAGATGGTGAGTTTGTAGTTATTCCCGCAATGAATTTGTAGAGTAATAATTATTATACATTACTTTCGAAACCATCTGAAAAACTGCTAGCCAATTTTCACCTGTCGAAAGTAATGAATTGTCATTTTCAGATGTATTAAGTCGTCGAATTTGTTAACAGTCACGAGGAATCTTTCATCATCCGCACTTGGATGAGCTGCACTAAAATTTGTTCCTGGTTTCGTTGAAACCGTCACAGCTCACGGGGCAAATGAGCAAACACACCCTCCCGAGTACTGAGAGTTATAACATCTTACTCATGTGTTTTCAATTGTCGCTGTTGTTCTGCTTCTGCAGTCTGTTTCAGTTAATGAAACCTGTGACGTGAAAGTAATTCGATTTAATTTTCCAAAAGAGTAGGCAATAAGTGTGTGCCTACTTAAGCTCTTAAGTATTATTGCAAAATTGTGAAGCTACGTAAATCTATGAAAGTATTAAAACATTAGAATGAAGTTCAGTGTTATATATATGGAAAAATATTCTTTTAAGTGTTTTCAGTTTAATTAGGTATAATTAATGGGTTTTCCTCTTAACGGTGGAGTAAGTCAAATAAAAAGATGGCGAGACATTAGGGGAACGGCGAATATGGAGTGAGGATAAAGGGACAATGAACACAGTACTAACTGAAAATTGGAAATTGTGATTTTCACAAGTATTGCGTTTGAAAATCGCGTAGCGACCATGCGAAAAAGTTGGAGAAGCCCCCACCTTAACTAGAACTTCTTCACCCTCAGTTTAAAGAGTTTTCTCCTTTGAGATTCCCTACCCAACTAATTCCAACTCAAACATTTTTTGTTTGTTGTCTTCCAAAGACACCAGCCGAGCACCCACGTGGCTTACGCACTTGGAAATTCCAGGTACAGCACGATTAGCACCCCTGAGACTCCACCCAGGGATTGTTCTAAAGTATACGGTTTCTCTTCTTTGTTCGAATATTCACTGAGCTTCGGGAACATTGATGAAACAGGTGGCAGTCGTGATGCACCAAACACATGCAACTACATCAACACCCATTACACTTTTTTGACGGATTTCGCACTTGTGTTGCATAATTTTTCATTGTTATAAATAAATAATATATATTTTTCCCAACGCATATGTGAAAGGCACGCTGGGTTATGCGCGGTCACTGTAGATATTTACAAACCAAACAAGAACAAATAAGTAATCAGTAACACAAACGTGAAGCCTGCCGGCAAGACGGACGTGGTCAAAAGACAAATCACTGTAGTTTGTGAAACTTTGACGCAAGTAACAGAGAGTAAGATCATCCGTTCGCTTCACAGATGTAGTCTCAAAAAATGGGATGTTATACCAATATAATTTTTACAGGGTTGCGGGCGGATTTTTTTAAATAGTTCAAGGTCGCACTTGGAAGAATGCGGTGTAACGCGCAACCGAAACCAGGGAGCGCGCACGAATCGAAGTTGAGTTGTGTAACGTGGCGTGCTGCTGTGTTGTCGGTACCGTTTTGGTTTGCGTTTGTGTAAGTCGTGTACACGGTTTTCTGGGCATTCGGCTTATGCTTGTTTGTATTGTTCCTCTTTTCAGGACTGTTGTTCGAACCCCTACTTCGGAAGGACGCTGTCCCCTGGTGCGTCCACGTTGCCCGAATGTTGGTCACGGATATTCAAAGTAGAGTCGGCTGGCCTGCATGTTACAACGGGAGCCGGTTCCCTTTCATGCCCGGGAAAAATAATCTGAACTGCTTAATAATATGTTGAGTGACCTTGAAGCCGAATTTTCTCACTGGTTGCCCAAGCAGTACGCTTGTAGCAGGGACATGTGTAATATATAGGACAAGTGTGATATATATATATGTATCAGAAATATATATATCAGAAATACCTAAGGTGTATGGGGAAATATCTGCGAACGTGAAAGCATGTGGTGACTGATATATAAGCATATTGTGACAAAAATGTGTATATGGATTTATATATATATATATATATATACGCACAAATTTGTGCATATACATATATATACATTCAGGTATATATGTATATCTAGGTGTACATATGTACACAGGCATATGCATATATAAATATCTACATATGTATATATATGTAAAAATATATACATATGTATGCATACTAATATTCATATCAGAGTGCATATATATATGTAAACACTGATGAAAATATTCATATAGGTATGTATATGGAACTATATATATATATAGTTATGTATATAAGTAGACATATGTATATAGATCTGCACATAAGTGCATGTGTGCAGATATGTGTATGCATATATATATATGATATAAGTGTTTGTATAGATGTACACATCTATATAAACATATATATATGTGTACATCTGTACGAACACTTAAAATATCATATATGCATATATATACAAATATGCACGTATCTCTATATTTATGCATATACATGTATGCGTATATACATATCCATATATATATATATATATATATATCACGGTTGGCGGCATCCGATTCGGATTAGCCTGTCACAGTGACCGAAGCCAAAGGACGCCTGCGCTTAGCCATCACTGCAATTGGCTTGCGCTGCACCAATTGCAGTTCCACCAACATACCACATATCCAGTGTAAACCCGAAGGAATAAGACTGGGAG